>CM031240.1:821127984-821251203 GCA_018340775.1 Taxus wallichiana var. yunnanensis
TTCAACTATAGTCTCTTTGTGTAGGTTGGAAATGTGTATCGAACGTATAGTAAACTAATATCCAAAGTTTCCTTCTTGCTTAGCACATTCTTCACCTCTTCATCACTATCACTTTTGATTAATACATGTTTTGTATTAATTGACCTAATTACATGAGTGGGTGCAGGAGTGTTGATCGTGAGAATACTTGTTAGAGACCACACAAGAAGTGTGCATGGGAGAGAAGGCCAGGATCAAGGGTGCAGAGGGATTTAGGAAGAACCCACGCGTGGAGGGCAAGTTGAACATTTAGGACTTAGCCAATTTTGAGCATAAAGACCTATTTATAAAGATGGCGTATGTAACACACCAATAATGCGCAGAGATGTGCGTCACACATTATCTATCTTTGGAGGATCGACCAAAAGCATTTTTCATGGAGATGAGCTAAGAATAGGATTGACACTTGAGTCGGCTATAAGAGGTCTATAGATAGCACACTTGCATGTGTGGCTATGCTCATGTAAATGACAGCATGACTATTAATAGCATGTGGCTATTTATGGTATAGATAAGCGGTGAAGGAAAGTCCCCACCATATATATATGCGTATATGGATGTATATGAGAGAGAATCACATTACGCATGTGTGGTGAAGAGGCAAATGTAATGGAGGTATAAAGATATATACATATGAATTAATATCTTATCCATGCGCGTATTGGTATAGATTGACATTATTGTAAGGATATTGTGTTTATAGATGGAAGATATTGGATGACCTAAGTGTCATTCCTGTGTGTAATTGAGTAGTGCATGTTATTAATTCAATCATGATCCTTGTTTAAAGCTTGTTCTTTCATAGATATGAATATGGCATGCATTTTAGAATGATGGATTAGTTATGAATCTATATGTTTCTTCCTTCATCACACTAACATCCTCGCTACAACAACCCTAAAGAGGACTTGGTTACCTTTACACGCTTTGGGTGAGTGCTCGATTAAAGAGCTGAGTGATGTGCTAGATGCTCTAGGGTGTTATCACGGTAAATTCTAGGTTACATCATTGGTTTTGTTTCTGGGTCTCTTTTTCAGTTGTTTCAGGATGGTTCGCGATGAAGACATATCGTTAACTCTATCAAGTATTGAGGAATGTATACGATCTAGAGGAATATATGCATGGTGGTTCAAGCGGTGGATATGAGTTTAACACATGCACTTGGGTAGAACAAAATCTATATGATAGGCTTATATGAGAGATTTTCACCATCTTTCTAGTAGAACTATACAAGTGGCTTTACTACTTGTGCATCTCGAGTGGAATTAGAGATATCACACACTTTTCTAAACAGGAAGAATTTTAGACCCTTTATGATGTTGATCTAATCTGGACTTGTGTTGTGGATACGTGGTTTCGTGGTGTTCTAAATAGTTATATTTTGGAGTATTCAATTTATACATACTCTTTCTCGGAGGTAGCTAAATTCCATTTTTGTGGTATCCAAGAGGAGTATATTCGCAAGGTATCCAACCGGCGATCAAGATCTTGATGGTAACTTTGTTGGAAAGCAAACCGATGGCTAACTAAACTTCACCACATGCGAGGAAGGAACAAGTTTGGTGAAATATGGTAGACCTAGCGGCGAGAGGAAGAGAGAGGAAAGGTGACTTAAGTATAACGAGGGGTGCAGAGGGAATAGAGAATCAATGTTCTATTGTAGAAGTATGGGGTTGAGGAGAGAGATGGCTCGTGAAGGATTTATAGCTGACTCATGTAGAAGATGTGGAACCAGGAGCATTGGGAACTCCCCCATCTTGGAAAACATGATAGAGATCCCCTGGCCTCACACAAAAATGTGCCAATGAGACTACTCCGGCCACATGGCAGGGCATGCATCTTAATCCACTGGTGACCTATCCCTTGCGCTTGGTTTTCCAAGTATCTAGTACAAAAGTAACCAACAAGCTAACTTGGGAAGTAGGAGAGTTCAGTTAAGTCCACAAGTACCACAAACATCTATATGGTAGAAAAATGTCTCTTCATCTCTGATATTTAGAGGAACATTCTTAGGCACATCATCGCATAGAATGTGGCATATGTGTGAAATTTGGATTCACCTCTAAAGTGGAACTACCTCACTTTTCGAGCAAAGGCAAGTCAATTTGCTACTACATTATAGGGACGTGCACACAAGTGGTATAGGAAGTTTGAACTCTTAAACTTGTGAGGATTATGCAGGTTAGGATGCTAAGAGTTCCATATCACTAATTTGGAGGATTAGAGTATAGAGTGGTTCTAGGATATCAAAAAGGCCCTCCGAGAGGTGTACGCATGGGTATGAGGTGCCCATTTGGTCAATGTCAGACCCTTCCATCGAATATATCTTATGATATTCACGTAAGACATGTCTCTTTCATCTCCCCGGATTGATTATACCAGGCATATGAGCACCGCACATAAGACATACACTCCATGTGCATATGTGTGAAGAAGCTTGTGGCATGTTAAGGGATCAGGTCATTGAGGGGCGTAAGAGTCCATTCTGTCAGGCACAAATTGATATGGATACATTAGAGAAGATCAAGAAATTCAACCCATGAAACACGCCATGGAATTTAGTGTAAAATTGTGAAGTGGAATGTCACATTGAAGGATAGCTTTCCTGAAGATCTCAGTGTTTCATTATCTGGATTTGAGATATGTCATTTGAATAATGATGCTAGTCAATGATATCAAGCCATAACTATGATAAGGAAGAATGTATCCTACTTTTACAAAATTTCTCCTAAGTCCACGACCCATTGATATGTGCAAGATTGCTCAATTGATTGGTCGATCCAGCTCATGTTATGGACATTCAAGGTACGACAGACAAGTGTATTGAGATAATTCCGCGAACCCGGGAAAATGAACACATAGGGATTGGGATCATAATCAAACTTGCTAATAGGAATGAGGGAATTTTGAAGGAAGTCATGGAAAAGGACGTGGATATACATGGTGATATGGAGGACAAGGCCATGGTGGAGGAAGAGGTGAGTTCCTCGTGGAACATGTGTATAGTGTGGATATCGTAGACCACTAAAGGTGTGCAATGTCCTGGAAAGAATTTATGTTCTTTTCTATCAGAAATTCATAGCCCACTGAAAGTGCCCGGGAATTTATGTACATCCGATTAAGCAAGTGGAAAGAAAAAAAAATGCCGGATGGTTAGAATCTCCATTATGTGATAGAAGATTAGTGGATGTCCAAGATAGTATAAGGACTTGAGGCATTGATAAAGTGAAGATTACTACACGAGCTGAAGTGGCACGTATAAGAGAGGCATTACACTAGAAGCCTCGATCACCAAGGAGGAGGTTTTGCATGCAAGAACCTAGATCTATTCATCGAAGGAAGTTTACCAGATACCATGGAAGTGCTAAGGAATCTTCTGGGTGAGATATAATTCTTAAGGAGCGAAGAAAGCATCATAGATAGTCCAAACTGGATATTGATGATATGAGAGAAGTGTGTAAAATGTTGCACCAGGAGAACATTATTCCACTATTAGGAAGTTGGTTAAAAGGAAACACTCTGCACACAAGTATTAAGACTGGAAGACATATTCTACATGTAAATCCTCCCCCGATAGCATTGACTTATGACAAGGAAATTAATCCTGGAATGCTATTGTGGATGGATGACTACTTGAGCAACATATTGATTGATATAGGTGCGGGAGTAAATGTTCTTACATTAGATGCATGGGTACAAATGGGGATGCCTCTATTGTAGCCATCATCTAATGTGTTGTTTATGGTAAAAATCGGACTAAGGCCACCCCCATAGGAGTTTTGAAGGATGCATATATAACCATATAAGGGGCCAAGTTCACTCGGAGATTTTGAGGTATTAGCACTTGTATAAGTAGACAATTTTCCAACCTTGCTTGATGCCCTTGGTGTTATGTGAATAATGCTAACTTGAGATTCAATCAAGGGTATATCATCTTTGAGAACAAGGAGGAAAGAGTTATGATACCTTTAAAAGATGGGAAGTCTACACCATATGTTGAGCCTCTAAGTGAGGAGGACTTAAACAAAATTTATGTACACACTATTCAAGACCTAGAGGTCAATGAGCCATTAAAAGAAGGCATCCTACAATGGGAGGATTCTCATTCTATTAGTGATACTACAAGTATTTCTTGTGATAATTTCGCTCATGGTACATATGAACTAGTAGGGCACGAGGAAAAAGAGTGGTTGCGTGTCAACAAATGGAATTTGTTCGGTTTGACGATAGAGTAGCACAATACCTTGGTATACGGGGACAAAAGGATCTTCCTACATTTTCAAAGCCATGGAAACACAGTGGACATATCAAATTAAGAGAAGAGTTATGTTAGTATATACCTTATGCGGACAACGTACGCATTGGTGGGTAGTCCACGAGATAATCTTATAAAATGGGAAGATATTGGAGTCACCTTATCTATTAGATTTGTAAGGAACAATGCACCTACACAGATCTGCACTTATCATGGTGATCAACCCGTTCAACATCACATTCAAGAGTGTGAGAGACTCGACAATCGAGACAGGGAAGCATTACCACCTTCACTGGGTGCATAGATTGTACTTTATGCTACAAGGATGTGCGCACACACCTGTATGTATATGTAAAATACATCAAGAGACTGAAACTAGCAAAATTTGATTATAGGAATGATCCAGGAGCTTTGACTACTTTTCTTCCTAACTCACGAATAGAAGAGGCATTAAAATTTTCAAGCGCTTAACTATGGGAGATAATGCAAAAGTAAAGAGCATATTCAAGAATTATTTGGTGAGATAGAGTCCTGAGTGCATTTTGAAAGGGAAGAAGAAATGGACTCCATACTACTTGAATGTGCTTTCCTTGAGAAAGAGAAAGGAAAGATGGTTTACATCGTGGATGATGAGGAAGTTGAGAACCTGGATATTGAACATTCACAAGGGTGTGCGAGGTCTTGATAAGTGCAAACAAGGATACATGCGCCTATCACGAACCCATGAAGACAAAGAAGGTGAATATAGGTTCGTAGGGTTGAGCCTAAGAGGCCATATTGAGACTACTTGTCAGACTTAGGTGTAGCAAAGATCATTGAGTTACTCAGGGATTATCATGACTTATTCCCTCGAGGGTATCATGAACTTAAAGGCATGCATAAATCACTTGGGGAAATGAAGATAAAGCTTAAGGATGGTGCATGGACCCAATTAGAAGAGACCTTGTAGAATGAACCCTAATTTGCATGAAAAGTAAAAGAAGAAATTGATAAAATGTTGAAATATAGAATTATCAAGCCCACTTGATAAATCAAAATGGGTTAACCCAATGGTATTAATATCAAGATGGATGGATGAATTATAATATGTGTGGACTACGGGAGATGAATGTTGCATGTGTCATAGATCCATTCCCTATGCCATTCACTAAGGAAATACTAAGGAGTTACAGGGCATGAAATATATTCTTTCACGATGGGTTTTTGGTATCATTAGTTAGGATTTCTCAAGAGGATCAAGAAAAGACAACTTTTACTACTGAATGGGGTAGTTTTACCTATACTATGATGCCTTTTGGATTGAAAAATGCACTTGTATATTCTCACGCATAGTTTTTCGTGAATTCAAAGATTTATTCACAACTTCTTACGAGTTTACCTAGATGATTAATAATATACGAGCTTGTGAAGATCATCGTGACAATCTGCACTTAATGTTTGAATGATGCAGACAATTGAGTATCTCTTTGAAAATTAATAAGTTCATATTTTCTACACCATTTGGAATACTTTTAGGACATATAATCTTCAAGGAAGTTTTTGTTGGTTAATCCAAATAAAGTTTACATCGATCATTCTAGTCCTGGAATCACCTACTACTCAAAGCAAGGTGCACAAATTTTTAGGTCATACAGATATTATAGAAAATTCATCAAGGGTATGTCAAATTTGCACCCTTGGAAGAGTTACTTAAGGGAAAGGTACATTTGATTGGGGAGAACCGCAACAATGCGCATTTGAGATATTAAAGGAGAAACTTACTCTACCGCACCCATTCCCGCACTTTCCTCATGGGATAAACCATTTCATGTGCATGTGGATGCCTCCGATACATGGCCATTGGTGCTGTGTTAGCTCAACCTAGAGAAGGTATTGTAATCATCCAATTTTTTTGCAAGTAGGAAGCTAACTCTGTTAACAAAATTATACAACTATAGAGCACAAAGCTTTTAATGATCTATGCATTGCATAAGTTTTGACAATACTTGTTAGCAACACCATTTGTGTTTTACACAGATCATATGGCATTGAAGTACTTGGTAAACAAGGCCATCTTATATGGGCACATATGTAGATGGGTACTCCTATTTCAAGAGTTTGACTTCACGGTTGTGGTGAAGCAAGGGAAAGTAACTCTGACGAGACCATTTATCTAGAATCAACTCGGAGAGGAAGCACAAAAATTGAAGAAACCATGCCGATGCACAGCTTATATAGGTTACAATGTGCGCCATCGAATTACTAAGACATTGTTGTCTTTCTAATATTGATTGGTGGCAACGAGAAGGAATGAAGGCATTAGAAAAGAAACAACTTGCTATATCATGACGACACCATTTATGTTAATCGGTGATGACCTCTACAAGTTAGGAAGAGATGAAGTATTACACCGTTGTGTATTAGAGCATGAGTGCAAGGATATTATGGAAGAAACCCATGGTGGTATTGCATAGAGGCCATTATGCGGGTGATGTGAAGCTACCCGCAAGATCCTACTTACCTGGATTATGGTGGGAGACATCAGATAAAGACTATAAAGAATATTGTAAGGTGTGTGATCATTTTCAACACCTAGGAAAACCAGGGAAAGAGATGAGATGCCTTTGAGACTAATTACTAGTGCCAAACCATTTTAGAAATGGGTCATTCAATTTTAGGACCTATTTTGCCACCGTGCACGTAGAATTAGATCACACTATATTATTACTTGCATAGATTATCTCACATGGTGGGTAGAAGCAACACCTACGAAGGACCTCTGTACAACAATTTACAATAACTAGGTTTCTATGGGAGAATGTTCTTACAAGATATGGAGGTCCTTTAAGCTTGACAAGTGATAGGGGTACACACTTTTGAATGAGACAATCATGCTCTTATTAGATGAGTTTATGGTTTCACACCATAAAAATACACCCTACCATCCTCGGAAAATGGAACTATTGAGGCTTTCAACACTATTTTGAGTGATACGTTGACAAAAATTTGTGATGTTGGAAGAAAGGATTGGGATGACAAAGTGTCAGCTGTTCTTTAGGCATATAAAACAACTTACAAGAGATTGAACAAAGCCACACCGTTTCAGTTGGTGTTTGGCGCAGAATCCATTCTCCCTATAGAATTTATGTTACCTTCTTTGTACATTGCGCACATTGGAGGTCTAGGTGATGAGCAAGATTTAGAAGAGCGTATTGAGAAGATGATTCAATCGGATGAGCGACTTGAGCCATAACATGATGGAGTCGAAGTAGGAAAAGGCCAAAGTCGAAAGGCATGGCATGACAAAAACATAAGGGATAAGAATTTTAAGATTTGACAAATGGTACTTCTTTATGACTATAAGTTCTTCCACCATCCAGAAAACTTAAGGTACATTGGTTGGGGCAAATATGTCATCACTTACATACTTGAATCATGTGCTTGCTAGTTAGAAGAACTTTATGGAACATGTTTACCTAGTTACTTTAATGGAGTAGGTCAAGCCCTACTATAAATAAGTCTTCTTGGTGTTTGTAATAAGGCAAAGATTTCCATTTAGATTAGGTTTCCATTATGTATTTCCTTCATTTATCGCTATTATTTGTGAATTTAGTTGTTGTTCTTGTGTAATAAGTGTGCTTACACACATGAGCTAATTACTATGTGAAGAATGTTTATGTGCAGAGGACTCGCACATACCTTTAGTGTGGGGTGGTTGTAGTTATCCAAGTAAAAGACTATGGAATTGAAAGGTGAAAGGAATAAGCTGCTACGGGTGTACTTTAAGTCAAAAGAAGATTTCTTCTCAAAAGTGACCAAGGATGGAGATGAATGAAAGGACAATATAACACAAGGTAAGCAGAGGCCATGATAACTACCAAGAGATGGTACAAATGATGAGGTACTTGGTCGTAAGGGCACGCGCTAAAGAGAAGTCTGTGACTGTAGGGTAGGAAGGAGCACTAGAAGGTTATAAACTTGGGCGTGAAGATGTACCACATGGAATGAACAAATTTGGTCAATGAATGAGAGGATATTTGGTAGGTGAAGGAGTAATAAATGCATCAAAATTTGAAAAAATTGTATAAGGATGGGATGCGGATTCATTTTTACCATTACGACTAAGAGAATTTGAGAAAAAGAGATAAGTATAAAGAGCCGAGTGATTAGGTTAAGGTGTGAAGGGTGTGAAACCAAGCGTGACAAATAGATTGCAAAAGAAGCTTTCAGTGATCCCCGGTGGTGAAGGGTTTGAGCAAAGTAAGGCGATAGAGAGGAGTTAGGGCATGAATTTTATACTTAGGGCATGATCAATCGAGCTAGGGTTTGATTCACAAGTCAGAGTTAAAGAGGCGACTACCTCATAGCCTCATAAAACTTTTTTATTTATCTACATTCTTTCATTCTTATTCTTTCCATTCTTCTATTCTTTACTTTAATTTTTGGAGATACCCATTGTTGGGATGACAATGAGATTAGTGTGGGGTAATGTTGATCAGAGAATACTTGTTAGAGATCACACAAGAAGTCCGTGTGGGAGAGAAGGCCAAGATCAAGGGCACAAAGGGATAGGAAGAACCCGCACATGGAGGGCAAGTTCAACATTCAAGACTTAGCCAATTTTGAGCATGAAGACCTATTTTTAGAAGATGGCGTGCAAACACACCAACGATGCAGAGATGTGCGCACCATGCATTATCTATCTTTAGAGGATCGGATCGAAGCATTTTGCATGGAGACGAGCTAAGAATAGGATTTTCACTTCAATTAACTAGTAAGAGGTCTATAGATAACACACTTGCATGTGTGGCTATGCTTGTAAACGAACGTGGCTATTAATAACATGCAACCTATTTCTAGAATAGATAAGTGGTGAAGGGAAAGTCCCCAACCTATATATATATGATAAGAATCACATAGTAGTAATGTATGTGTGGTGGAGAGATGGATGTATGGAGGTATAGAGATATATGCATATGACTGAATTACTATATCAGATCCATGCATGCATTGGTATAGATTGACATTAATGTAAGGAGCTTCGTGTTTATTGATAGATGGAAGATATCCGAATTCTAACTTAATTGTTATTCCCGTGTGTAATCGAGTAGTGCATGTTCTTTATTCAATCATGATTATTGTTTAAGTTTGTTCTTTCATAAATCTGAATATGGCATGCATTGTAGAATGATGGATTAGTTATGAATCTATATGTTTCTTCCTTCATCACTCTAACATCTTGAGTTGTGCATATGTTCAAAGCTTGGTCTTCTTTCTTCAATACTTCAGAATAGACTCATGAAGCAACCCCTCATAGGATGTAATATTTTGCATCACCGAGGCTTTCTCTCATTTTTCCTCTTACTCGAGATCTCCTTGGCATTGTCATGTGTAGAGGTTCATCTTCAAGTAATAGGTCCACTAACTTTCCTACATAATGTATCGTTGAGGGAAACGCCTATGGTAACTTCTGGTCTCCAAGTGTGGCCTAACTCTAATGAAATTGTCCCCCAATCTCCTCTGCAAAGTGATAAATACTTCATTCTTTTTATGCACCAAGTCCTCTCTTGTGTTATGCACGCTATCTCCGCATCCTTTGTCTTTAACTCCTCACGCAGCCTCTTTGATTATTACAGAATTTACTTTATCCATGCTTCTTCTAAAGAATCCTTCAACAGTAAACCTTTACCAATGCGTCATCGACCGCTCATCTAACATGACAAGAGGCTTTTTACCTGTCATATGTTTAGCTTGGGGTGCCTTCTTCAACCATATCAAACACATGACTCTTCACATACATCAAAGTTAGGCTCATCCATGTGGGTATGCATTGATCATGATAGTTGCTTTGAGTGCGCAAATACCATATCCTCATCCATTAGCTCCCAACCGAATAAATCCTTCTCGCACTATCGTGCTCTAGATTTGGGCACAAATAATTTTACTTACGTCCTCTTCATACTGCATGGTTGGTGGAATGTGCTCTCCACTCATCCTCTTCAATCTATGACTATCGGGAATTGTAGAGCTTCAAGGTTACGAGCCTATCCCATTTCATCTTGAGACAAGACGCGCCGGATTCGGAGGCTTCCTTTTCTTTTTATTCTCCATCCTTCATCTCTTCATATTTTTGGTCTTCCTCATTCTATGGCTCATCTTCTTGCTCAAGGGGGGCCGAGATGCACACTCACTCTCCCCGATTCCTTTGCTTCTTTATCTAACTTCAACTTTCTTCTCTTTTTTTTGGCTCAACGGTCTCCTTGTGTGGAGAGAGATGAGGTGATTTTCCATACCGCTTGTGGGGTTCCACTTTGAGTCCTCAGTGCATCTAAACACTTTCTTAAATATATGCTCCCTTTGCTCAACCTCCGTATCTTCCTCTTTGTCCCCGTCTCCGAGGTAGAGTGGTCACGCATCGTGACTCTTCTCTATCATAAGGTTGCTTTCTTCCAACGCTAAAGCCTCCACTATCTTCACACTCCTCTTCTTCACTCTACTTCAACAAATTATGTGGACTCAGATCTCGTATGTTTTCCATTGTGTGCTTACCCTTCATCGGCCCTAGGAGCACGAATTCATTCTCCACATAATTATTGTTCTCCATCTTGGGATTCACCTGAAGATACACTAATGTTGCCCCTACATCTGCTACACCAGACTTATTGGCTTAATATTCAACACCTCTAAAATGATCCTCTTGGTATAGGCACTTCTTCCAGGATACACATACTTCTTCCTCAACATGTGGTAGTCACAGTCTACCTTATCTACATTGAATACTAGTCGGTGTGTGTCTATAAATCTATGAACAGATGCTTGGAAATACCTTGCAGTGAATGCGTAAGGAAATTTACACCAAGGGCTCCAGACTCCATCTCTCATTGGGAAGCGCATGATGTAAAAATGCTGATATACAACAAAATGAACTTATTTCCTACTACTGATGGTAGGTCCTTTGGGATGCGCCACTCTTCTCCAAATTCCACGCAGAGCCTGTCATACCATTTATTTGCCCTTTTCGCTTGACATCATATGTCATGGCCCCTTTACATAAGTACTTACTTGAACCTTTTAGCTGGTGACTTATTCTCCATGGGGTATTCCCATACCTTATCCTTCGGCTACTGTCTCTGGTACTCCAATTTCAATGAATACCGCTTATAGTAGAATAGCCCAAAAGTTGATCTTCCCTCCTATGCGTGCTTCCTCGACTATTTGTTCCAATGTAGCCTGCAATATTGAGATTTCTCCTTCCGACATCTTACGTGTAACATGTAACCACATAGTATTTACCTATGACCACCACTCCCGATCATTCAACTTTCAGAATAAGGTGTGTTGCTTGCATGACAACCGTAAAATTCTTCAATTTGTCTATATCCATACCGCGCGACCCTTCCAGTACCCCAACTCCTATATGGTCTTTAAGATCATGGCTTTATCTCAAATCATTCTTTATATCCTCTCTTGTGGCATTCAAACCTATAATCGATGAGATAAGTGCGGATGAGATTCTAATTCTCGCATCCCGTAAAGTAGAAGAAGTCCTTATGCACTCGCTCATGAGCCACTGATACAAGGGCTCATACTTCCCGAAATATGGAAGCTCATATAATTGGTAGACCCCAATTATCTTCAAAATCTTCTTTCCTGCATCATCATAAACCGACATGTCATCCACCGTACATTTGTTTGTTCTCGTAGTGAGTAGGGAATCGATCTCCTTCTTGCTTCTCCAAGGTCCTGCAATTATACTCACTTACTTTTCTCTTTCTCGATGGGTGAATCCCATTATTAGCCGATTTATGATGCCTTCTGGATATTACATTTCCAAAAAATCACTTTCAGGTGCCATCTCTTCCTCCTCGACGACCACCTTCTTCTTTCCTTTTGCTACGCCGCAGCCTACCTTCGGGTGCCATTTCTACCTTGCAATCATCTCCTCTTTAACTTTGTAACTTGCAAATCAAACCCTAGCTTGATTCAATCATGCCCTAGGTGGAAACTTCGTGCCCTAACTCCTCTCTGTCTCCTTTCTTCACTCAAACCCTTCACCACCGGGGACACAAGCTTCTTTTCACACAAATCTATTTGTCACACTTGGTTTCACACCCTTCGCACCTTAACCCAATCACTCGACTCTTCACACTTAGCTCTTTTCTCAAATTCTCTTAGTCACAACGGTAAAAATGAATCCGCATCCCATCCTTATATAATTTTTCAAATTTTGATACATTTATTGCTCCTTCACCTACCAAATATCCTCTCATTCATTGACCAAATTCATTTTTTCCGCGTGGTATGTATTTCATGCCCAGCTATAACCTTCTAGCATGCCTTCCTACCCTTTGGTCAAAAACTTCTCTTCAACGTGCCCTCGCACTCCAAGCACCTCATCACTATACCTTCTCTAGTAGTTATCATGGCCTCTTCTTACCTCATGTTATACTGTCCTTTCATTCATCTCCATCCTTGGTCACTTTTGAGAAGCAATCTTCTTTTGACTTAAAGCACACCCATAGCAGCTTATTCCTTTCACCTTTCAATTCCCACAATATTTTACTTGATAACTACAACCACCCCACACTAAAGGTATGTGCAGTCCTCTACGCATAAACATTCTTCACATAGTAATTAGCTTCATGTGCACAAGTGCGCTTATTACACAAGAACAACAACTAAATTGACAAAGCATAACGACAAATGAAGGAAATACATTAAGGAAATACATAATGGAAACCTAATCTAAATGGTAATACTGCCTTATTACAAACACCAAGAAGACTTATTTATAATAGGGTTTTAACAAAGAGATTGGATCAGATACCATTGAGATTATATTTTCCTTCCTCATCCTTCGATCTCTTATATTCCTCGCGCACAACTATTAATTCATGTATCTCCTCAGTAATTGTTGATCTCTCCATACATTAACCAATATTTTTAGTCATCATCCATATTTCCTAGAGTTGAGTTGTGTAGACATACTAGCTACTTTTCCTTTTCATTGTGCCTTTGATCTTCAAATTACATCCACCTAATGGTGTGCCTGCCCTGGGAATCTATAACTTGATCTTGAATTCTTCTTATCCTTCCCATGTCCCGTGCCACCTAGGATATGGAGTATTTAGCCTTCCATTAGGAAAGTTTCTATTCCCATGTTGATAATCATTTTATTAATCTATAAATAGATGTGCGGTAAATATGATCCATGTGGTTCTTTGAATAAGTTATATTATGCTTTGTTACACAAGAAAAGGTTGAAATTGAATAATCAAGGATATAGCTTTGAAATGTCCCTTTCCACTAGTACTCTACCACACATGTCCAAGTCATGTGTCATGTCATTCTAGCTTCCTTGTGTGTTTAGAATTCCATAGATACTTCCCCCGACCCAAATTATTTCTCTTTCCTAGATAATAGCAACTAACCATGCATGCAGTGTATCACAAGTCTGCATGGAAAATGTTTCATATATATCATCGTAGAGATTGGATTATACCAACTTTATTGAGAGAAATCCTTAAAAATCAGTTGATGTTTTTCAAAATCATCCTTAAAAACATGTAACCAAGATTTTATGTTCTCTCGGGTTAATCAAAACATTATCTATCCACTCCATCCTTACATTTGAACGAAGGTCTCGACAACGGAACCAAAATGTTGGTGTCTATGCAGTATCCTTCTTTCCCTTATACACATTAATTATATGTTAGCCATGCATAAGTTCCCACCTGTCATTCTTACAAATCATGCTTAGAAAAACTAAGACACTCACCGAAGCGTGAGAGGTCCTAGCCCCTTCATACTTTGTAGAGAGGTGAGGTGGATTGCTATTTTAATGAACAAACTTATATTCTTAGTTCATTAACATATAACATAGTCATGAATAGACCAAACACTAAGCTCATATATTAATTGATGCATATTTACATTTTCTATCCACCAAGTAGAAGAATGCGAGTACAGTCACTCATAAATCACTCATCTAGCTCTCCCGCATCTATCCCATAAAAACTAGTTACATCAGTAGACCCTCCATGGGTATTTATACTAGTGGAGAATTACCCTTCACTATTCTTACAAGAACTAATAATAGCCCTCGAGTTTACAATCAGAATTAACACATTCAAAAGGTGGATAAAATTATCCACTTAATACCTTAACCCTATTATGCATGTTGATCCTCCTTACTAGTCGATGCTTATCTTTATCCTTACCCAACGTCCTAAGAAATCCATAGAAGTATCGAGAATCAAGCTTTAATCTATTTTAAACTAATGTTTATCCTTTATCCTTTGATGGTCTACATGAACTTTCCCGATCTTATCCAATTTTCATGATCTTCCCCGTGGATATTATCTCCTGCGTACTTTGATATCCTTTTGTATGTACACTTTCTATGCTTTCACACGCAATTACCCCGCGTGTTGCCCTTCATATTCGAGCATTATTCATAAAATTCCCACATGTACCTCAAAATAATAATGGGTCATGAATAAAGAATATCAAGTCCTTAAGGACTTTTAAAGAACAAAGAATGCAAAACTTGGTTCCAACATTGCAAAAATTATTGGCAAAATATTTTCTTAGGGAAAAAGTATGGGTTTCGTTAAGGCATGTGGGACTAGGGTCCTCTACTATCAATGGGGATTCTTCCATTTATTGAAAACTAGAAATCATATACACTAATTTTAACCTCAAGGGTGGTCAAAGACTGCAGAATGTGCATAACCACCCTCAGAATTCATACCAAAAGATTATAGAGGGAAAAATTTACAAGTTAGAGAGGAGAAAAGTGAAGAGAAATAAGGGGAAAGTGAGGAGGAGTTATGCTAATGGGAGTAACACAAAATCCATTAGCGAATAACTCAAAAAATATTCTAGCTCAATGAAAATAAATAAGCAAAGACATGCAATCATATAAGGATCATGAAATAATGACAAAAATTAACGCAAAGTTCAATCAATAGTTCTCATTCCATTTTAGTAGGTACAAAGCACTTGCTTCCTTACAAAAACTTTCATATTCTTGGTTGAGTGTCAATAAATATAATGGAGGAATATATTTATGCAAGAAATAGAAGAATACCACATGCTAGTGGAGAGAAAAATCCAATCCTTTGGAATGAAGATGTCATTTCAATCTATAGTCTCTTTATATTACTTTTCGTATTCCCAAGCTGAATTTTCATATTACAAAATTTTAAAGTAATACACTTTTCGTTATTTTAAGAAAAACAATTTTACAATGGAGGAATATAAAGTCACTTAAGTGAATAATATGAAATTAGAAAAAGCACAACCCCAATGAAGAATACAAGTCACTAAGTGAGAAAAGTAACTTTTTCAAAAGTTAGAGAAAGGAAGAAAGAAGAGAGATAAGATGTATCCAAGTGAATGTGATCCATAATGGATTTTTTTCTCTTGTAATAGGATCTTCTTTAGATGCTTCCTTGATCAAAACATGTCTTTTATTAGACTAAAAATAATGGTCCACCAATTATTTGAAATGATCATCTTTGGTCATGCCTCAAAAGTTATCTTTTAATTATTTGTCTCTATAAATAATGGTGAATATATTAGTCTACATAAATCAACTCCTCACAAACATGATCTCTTGCCTCATGCTCAAGTTCTATGAAAGATAAGAAATTGTTCTCCCTCCTTTCGTATGTTTTCAATGATGTTTGTGGATGAAATGTGAATTTGGTAATCACGGATGAAATATTCATTCAAAACAATAAATAATGTATTAAAATGAAAGGTACATGATGAATGAAGTTATGATCCAAATTCAAGAGAATTTTATACTCAAAATAGGTGGGAAAATGCGCAAAGAGTTTTTAGTCACAAAGGGGCAAAACATGATTTATCCAAATTAAACACCCTTTTGTGGATAAGAAATGAATTAATCCATAGAATCATACAAGGTTGAGATAAAATGATAGGAGTTTTGAGAGGAGCAATGGCCAAATTTTGGTGGAGGTTTACCCATGGGAACTTTGGGAATGACCAAAATTTTGTTTTAGCAAACTAGGGAATAGAGATGGTGTTCATGGAGTTTGAGAGCTTCTATTTGGGTTTTAGGAAAAAAACATGGAAAAAAATTAAAATGGAGGTTCTAAAATTATTCTGGGAGGTTTATAAGTGCTTTAATTTATTTTGAACTTACTTTTGGGAGGGAAAATTAAGTTACAAATACAACTCATAACCTAAAGTGCATTTTGGGAGGTGTTTGGGAACACATGAGTGCAAAAGCACACTTTAGAGGTGCATGGGAAAAAATTGAAGTAGAAAAGAAAAATTATCATGGTGGGAAAGAAAAATTAAGTGTGAAGCAAACTCTCAATAACAAATTAGAACAAAAGTGCACTTTAAGGTGTTCCCAAGAACATATAAGGGCAAAAAGTACAATGTAAACTTAAAATTAGAACATGGGAGGTTAATAATACTCCATAAGCACATGGAAAGGATAAAATAAGTAAAAGAGTGCACATCCAACACAAAATTAGAACAACGAAGGTGCAAATGTTCAGTGGGAGTAGTTATGGGAACAAGTAAATACAAAACACATTCCCAATTCACATTTAGAATATGAAAAGTGACTTCCTCATAGCCAAAGAAAATGTTGGAGTTCCAAGGTGGTATGATTAATGATTTTGACTAGAAAACACCTAAAAATCCATTCTCATAATTCCCAAGGTATTTTAGTGCTTGAATTTTGAGTTTTAGGGAAAAACCCAAAAATGACCAAACTCGAACATAATGAGGTAGCAGATAATTTTGGCTACCGAGAAATATTGAAAGGACCAAGACCAAAATAAATTATTGTAGCATGTGAGGGAGTCCATGAGATTTCATTTGATTAATGGTAGGTTTTTGAATCCATCTTGATTTCCCGTAACCTTCTCGTACAAGATCACTTCTTCATTGGGACCAAAACATCTTAGCACTCAGTGTGATTTTCATTTTCGAGCATATCCAATGCTTCCAAATTATTATTATAAGTATATCAAAGCTGTGAAGTGGAATATTATTAATTTCACGTGAATACATAAAATACATCCAAACCACAGAGAAATCTCACAAATCCATTCACAAGTTACCACTCACAAAGGGACAAAATTTACAATTTTGACTAATTTTCTAAAAGGGAAGACATTTTTTTAGGGGTTGTCAAGAAAATGACTACCGTCATTTTACATTCCAATAAGAAGCAAGACATTTAAATGTGTAAATTTTACACTTAGAACTAGTATCGACCATGAAACAATAAATAAAGATTATACCAACAAATGATCAAATATAAAATGCATCCAAAATAAGATCATGCACAATATTAAAATCATCAAATGTAATAGGAGGTATAATAGAGTGATAGTAATAATAAAACAATCTTGTGGATGATCATATAAAGAAAATGGAAGTTGAACTAGATAGGTATATTGTACTTCCAGATTACATTCAAAAGTGTTGTGATGGGAAGTGGACCATTGAAAGTTTTAAGCTTAGAATTGTCATTAGAGGCTTAGATTGCTCAAGAGGAGATTCAAATTAAATAACATTAACATCAATAACATCTTTGATGACATGATGAAGTTTGAAGCATTTATTGGTAGAAATACTAATACATCTATGAAAGTTGAATAGGCATTATAATTAAGATATTTACTATGAGGCTTTTTTGTATCAACCTTAACCAAAAGAGGGAGATATATAAGAATGCACTCTAGAAACATTTGAAAGGCCACTTAGGGTGAAGAAGGAAATCATGTGAATTGCCTATAAGGAGAAATTTGTAAGTTAAACTTAGTAGGTCGAGATACAACATTTACAATAACTTTAGCATCAAATATTGTTATCATTAGGTTTTCCTTTATAATTATATTTTCCTCAAAATTTAGAGTTATGTGTATTAGAGCATTATAAATATAATTTAGCTTATTCATTGTAAGGAGCTTAGGTTCATTTTCCTTTAATGTGCATCATAACCGATTAAATGATCACTATTTATCAAAGATAATTGATTCTTGGAGAGGGGTAAGAAGAATCTAAGTGAATAACTCTTAAAGTTCAATCTTGATAGGATATTATTCATTTTAGGAAGCATAATATTGTTGCAGTAGAACATATTCATTAATAGGTTTATTTGAACCTTGTTACATCTTAGAAATTTGAGCATAAGATATTTTCTCCTCAATATTGATTAAAAAATATGCAAGGAAATGATTATCTAAAGAGGTAAAAGACTACACAAAGTGGATATGAAGGTCATAAAACCATTTTTGTGCATAATCCTTTGAGGCTTATGGGAAAGATCTCGCAAGTAGTTACTCATTGTAAAGATATTCTAAATGAGCAACATAGAAATCATGAAGGTGTTTTTCAAGACTACCTTTTCCATCATAGATAATAAGTTTAGGAGATAAAAACCAAGAGACAAACATTAAGAAAACAATTTAGGTGTAATTTTTTTGAAACAATTAAGTAGAGTCCATAATATCAAAAGAGATAGAGGCACCTTGTTGTAAGTGTAACACTTGGGCTTGCACAGACAATGAAAAAGATGATGAAGGTCTCACGTAATATAAGAGGAATGGGAAGTACCATAGGTAAGAACAACACATATACAGATAATGGTGGACATAGGAATATACATTGTAACATTTTGAAGGTAAATACAGTTTCCCTAAAGGGTATATGAATAATGGATGTCACTATAGTAGATCAACCATAACAAAATATATAGGATGAAGCACCAAAAGAGAATCCTCATTAGATTTCTAATCACGAGAAGCCTTAAAGGAAATAAAAATGTGATGATCCAATCAAGATCATTAGAATGGCCATGCAATTATTAGCGTGAGTTAGATAAAATTTTAACTTGATCATGATCAACATTGTTAAGTTCATCAAGAGGAATAGTCGTATCAATCTCATCATTCATTTAAATGTGAACAAAAGACACATTAAAACCATCATTTTTAGAGATAGAAGGGACACCTCAAGCGGGGAAAAGGGGAAGAAACCATAAGAGTATGATGCTTGTGAGTAGTAGGGAAAACTCGGATATGCTCAAAGAAGTGTATGATTAATCCTATTATTTCACCAAAATGACTTAGAGCAAAAACATGCACAAAAATAATATGAAACCATAGGGGTATAAAGGATACCTAATATAAAATAACAAAAATTAGGCCCAAGATGTTATGGATTCATGTAAGGATCAGTTCGTTAAATGAATTAACCATAAATAAATAAATGTGGGGTGTAGGGTTATGTGTTTTTCTTAATCTAAGGGTCAAAGGATTAGTAATAAGTAATATATTTAGATTAATTTATAATTATTAATGCATGAATCAAAATATACAATAATTAGTAATTGCGAAGATAAATATATGGAAATAATTAATAAAACACAAGGAAGTGGATTCACTTAACTAATTAAAAATGTATAACGTTGAAATAAAAGTGTGGAGTGACTATACCTACTGGAAATGACATAGTATTGCTTCATTTCATGAGTTAGAGTGTAAACCGAGAGCAGCTTATGGAGCCATCCAATATGTATGTAAGTGTCGATGATTTGGTCCTTTTGGATGTTTCAAGGTGATGCACTCGGGTGCTCTTCATATTTTTGTGTACTTGTGACTAACTCGTGATGACCTTCACTTTGAAAATCCTTTGTGTCACACATTCAAAACCCTCTATATGATGCAAAATAAGTACAAACCCTAACTATGGGTAGGATACTGTAAAAAGGTTAGGGTTGGGTTAAAGTGAAATCCATACATTATCCACATTGGTAGTAATCTAAAGAGGCCTCAAATGGAATGTAGTTATCCACCTAACATGTGATATCTATATGGATACAATTGGTTTGACAACTTTATCTCTTGACGATGAGGAATAAAGGCTTGGCATGCTTAGTTTGACTTTGTTTTGAAGGTATCTAGATTGATACATATGACTCTTGAACCTGGTTAGGAGTAATTTAGATCCATGTGGGAGATTCTTATACATTATGTTTGTTCTTTGAAGGTATTTAAGAGAGCTTGGAGTACTTTTAGAATGTAGTTTACAAGTATGCTCTTGAAAGTGATAGTCGAGGTAAGTAGGTGAGTTAGAATTGCTTACATAGGTGCTCATAAGTAAAGTTTAGGGTTAAAACGGATGTATGGGATATAAACCAATGTATGTGATTTGAGATAACCCATGAAAAGATACCAAATTATAAAAATGACCGTTGGGTGGCTACAGATGGAAATGTCACCATTGGACCAAATTGTTGGATGGGTTGGTCCTAAAAAGTCTCATACATGTAGCATTTGGGATTCTCAGAGAGTTTTTGTGAATGATTCCTAGGAGGTATATATTGTTATGGACCGATGTAATTAGTTATATGAGTGACCTAACAATGTGAATAGAGAATCAATTCATGCAAGAGAGATACGTATAGGTCAACTAGGCTTGAATGTACGTGCAAGTCATGCCTTATGTGAAATCTAATGATGTCATTTCCAAATGATAAATTTACAAATTTATGTGTCTACACATGTAAAAGTTTCAAGACTAGGGGGATACTTTTAATGTAGATAAATCATTATTATTATATGTGAGAATTTTAATGGTTGAATAAAATTCCACAATCACTTCCCTAACTAAGGTTGTATAAATACCTAAAAATTCCCCATGACATTTACTTATTTTTAAACTACACCTTTTAGATTTTTATGCGTACTTATTGACTTACCGATATAAATTAAGTGTTATTAGCATATTTTTATATTCCTTCCTCATGGACCCCTTTTGTATCTCCTTCCCTTTCCCTCTTCTTGTGTTCCGAGGGATTTTAGTTGCTTTTTTAAGAATATAGAGCAAACAACCTCTGGGGTTTCATTTTCCGATGTAGTGTGCACCCATTTCATGGTTTTGTGTTGTTTGTTTTACTTATTTTTTGTTTTTCTTATTAAGACGATGCTTATTAAAATATCCTCCCGTAAATAAACAACTAGTCTAGGATATTTAGGAATCTAGAGATTATGTTTTTCAAGTTTGTGTTCATTCCAATCAATACCTTTTAAAGATAGCTAGATTAAGGCAATCTATTAGAAATATATGAGAAATTGATAGAAAAGGTAATGAAGATGATAATATGTTTGACTTGTATAATATACAATATACGTACCTTAATCGACATCTCTCAACATTTTATAAATATGTATTTAAGATATATGTTCTAGTTAAATTGATAGTGTAACCTTCTTTTCGCAACCGAGTACTTTGTGAATTATAATAGTGTGAGATGGTGGTGAGATGTCAATAAAAATGTGATCTTAAATTTGATATCTATTTGATGATATATCACTAGTCGATAGGATATTCACATAAAAATGTTCCTAATTTGATCATTGTTATGCTAGTAGGTATTCTATAACGGAATAAATGATGGATATGATCGAGTGAGCATGTTCATTTTTTTCAAAAGTAAATTTTACATCCATTTAACCATTGAAAAAAATTTCATCCTTAAATTTGACATCTATTTGTTCGTGAATAAAAAGTGTATTTTATGCTCAAGAAGTTAATTGAGAAATAGTATGTCTTGGCCATACATTAGGTGTGACCCTTTTTTCAAAGAAATTTTTTATCGAACCTAATAGATTTTTTTGGAAGGAGCATAAATTTGAGGGTGTTGAAATGGCCCACATCCTCAGTACATTTTTGAGGATTTTCTAAGAGGATCCTCAACCTTGTTACAATGAAGGAACCAACACTAGAACCCGAATGAAACAACCTCAGTAACCAAAATGAATACAACATCCACAACGATCAAGTGAATGGGAATGAAATGACTGAAACAAGTGAAGCAAAAGCCTCGGTGAAGAAAGAACCAACTTTGTAAAATTGTAACAATCGAAGAAACCAACATGTCATGCGATTGTAGCGAATAGAGATTCCGCATCTAGTCGCAAAACCACCTCGAGAGGATCATGCCTCAGAGTATTTGAACACATGTGGGAAAGCACACAACCATATGACTTGATTACACCACTCCCACCCCATCGGCTTAAACCTAATATATTTGTCCAAATAGATTGATTCCATTGCTCACTATCAATGGAAAATATTAAAGAATGCAATGGATTAATTAATAAGTGTGTTATGTAATAAAATCCAAGATAAGAACTTGAAATCGATATCTCTTGATGTATTTCGAATAGATGTTTTAAATATATCTGTACTTTAGTGCATCATTATTACATATATAGATGATCTATAATGGAAGTGGGGATGGAGTGTAATATAATGGCTTGTTTACATTTAATGTTAGAATTTAAATTTGATGTCCATTTCAATACCAATTAATTTTTTTTTTGGAGAAATGCATCAAAAATTTATAATATCTTTCCATATAAAAGAGAGTTTGGAGTCCCTTTTTTTTAGGAAAATTTTATCGACCTTGATAAAATAATGTAGTTGGATAAATGTAATTTGTCACCAAATAGTGGTAAGTTGGTAGAGAAAATAATAGAATTATTAATCAATGTGGTATGTGAAAAATCCAAGATAAGATCCTCAACATAAATATCTCTTAGTATATTTTAGAGATATTTATTTAAGATCTCTATATTAGTCTTATATATATATATAGTTAAGATATCTAAAAACTAGTTTAACAATTTTATCGTAAAAGTAGATATCAAATCACACTAATAAAAATTAATTAATTATTTTATTAAAATTAAGAAAGAGAGTCTAGAGACCCTGTTGTACTTTTTTAATTTATTTTTATTTCAAAAAGAATTGTTAAATTCCTAGGTTTTTTCTAGCACATATATGATAAATGCAATCGTGGAGAAAAAATAAGATTGTGTGAATTCAGAGTGTGATCAAAGTGGAAATTTTTCTATGTTATGGGACTTACATCTATGTATACCATATTGATGTACAACAGAACCTTTTTTATAATATTACAACACAAAATTATTAGAGATTTCTTATTTTTCTCAAAATGAGATCTTTCGCAACATCATCCTCTCAACCTTTGACAAAATAAGAGATCTACAAGAGGGTAAAAACATCCATAAAATTAGAAACCAATTTTTTGATATATGTAATAAAGAACTTCCCTAGTAAACATGTATGCAAAAGTGGAAGCTTAAACAATACAAATGAACTATTTGATAAAATGCCTCAAAGAGATGTGGTCTGATAGACTCAATGAATATAATGTATTCAAAAATGAGTTTTTAAAAAGGCCTCAAATCCCAAAATAAAATACAATTAACGAGAATAAAGTTAAACTCCACAACATTTTCAACATACTCTCATCTTATGCCAAAATGCGAGCTTTAATATAGGGTAAGGGCATCTATCAAAGCATAATGTAGAGGTAAATTTTGTGCATTGTTGTAATTGAAAATTCCCTACTATACATATATGTAAAATGTGGAAGCGTACACAAGGAAAATGAATTGTTTGAAAAAAAATCAAAGAGATGTGGTTTTATGGAATGCCATGATTTTGAGATATACACAAAATATATTTTTCAAGGATGCTCTCAAACTCATCAAGCAATGAACCATTATGGAACGTACTTTGATCATGTGTAAGCTTCATTAAAGAACAATCTATTTTTGATAAATTAATAAGTCTATCATTTATTTCACTAGTTATCAAGCATGCTCAATAGTTATTTTACCCCTCTTCATGATGAGAGGAATAGAGTTGTGCTATGAAATCATTCAACATGCTATCATTGTTTCCTTCAAGGAAAGAGGCTAGATGTTCAATTTAAAATAATTGTTTGCAAGTGTTAGCTCTTGAAGGGGTATTTTGAATTCCAATGGAGTAAAAAGTTGAAAGTTTGGTGTTGAATATGGTTCCCGCTTATTCTAATGATCACATATGGGATGCTCGATCAAAACATTTTGCCATGCCACCTTACCACAATGTTTGATATAAAAGTAAAGATAAATAGTTCTTCAATTTTTAAGATCCCTCTTGATGATGTACTTAAATAAATAAGAATAATGGTTCAATAAATTCCAACTAACTAAGAAAGACACTAATTTGTAATTTCCTATTTTACCAAGTTTTTTTGTCAGTACTTTACATTCAATGTATTAGTTAAAGGAGATATCATAAAATATGATTAGCACAATATTAAAAGTGGAAAGATATGTCAAATTTATAAATATACTTCTAATAGTACCTTAGATATAAATACCATAGTCTATAATGTCAGCTTCCATCTACAAATCAATGCCCTATAAGTATACCAAGTAATTGACATTGATGTAGAAATTTCCTAAATCAAGGTTAGCTATTTTGACCTTAACATGAGGCATCTTATTAGAATTTTATTTATTGTATCCGAACACATGCTCTTGTGTATTCAATATTATAAAAAAATTTCTATATGATTTCATTTTAGTGTATGCTCTTAAGGCTATTCAACATTTTACCATTTCAAATTAGGGTGTGAGAATGATCCACTTAAGTCCATAAAAAAATGTTGAATGTTATGAAGCAAATGAGGTCGTATCTTTGTAAGTAATCAAATAAACAATGAAAAAGATTCCATAAATTTGAGAATTTGTTCAAAAATAGGTTCTAAATATTGAAAACAATAATTTCCTCACCACGGATTAAAACCCTCGATTTTTATGTAACATGACTTGGGGATAAAGGGAATAATAATTCATGCTATAGGAAATCCCAAACATGAAGTTGATGGAATTTTTTTATCATACTCAAGACCTTTTAAAGCTTGACATATTATTAAAAATCATAATTATTTTCTTAATATGAAGTAATGAAAGTTTGTACAATTTCTACAATTAAAATCATACCACTTGGGTAATAAAACAAAGTATTAAATAAATTTCACTTAAAATAACTCCAAAAAAATCTCTTCAATTAAGGATCATAATTTAATAGCCGCTCATACCTATTCCCATTAGAAAAAGTTGTGTGGCATAATTCTTCTCGGATATAACTCACAGAGAGAGAGAGAGAGAGAGAGAGAGAGAGAGAGAGAGAGAGAGAGAGAGAGAGAGAAGAAAGGTGGAGTAAATCCAATGCTTCAAATCCAAAATGATGGTAAAAATTCTTCCGGGAGTGATAATAATTCTATGAAAACATTGATGTTTTGAAATACCTTACTTGATCCATTCTTAGGATGTTTATTGAATTAAATTATTGTTTTTTTAATATCAAATCAGATTTACCTATGTAAAGTAATAATCACTTTGACTTCTCTCTAAAGATGAGCCTTTATGAATGTAATTTGTAAGGAATAACCTCTATCATTTTTATTGTGTATGATTATTCTCTAAACCAAATCTATTTTTTTCCTTTGAGGAATGTTTTCTATACAAACAATCTAATATCATCCCATAAAATATTTGAATAAATTATCATTTATTCAAATGAATATAAGGGAGAGGGGATGCAAAGCTATAACTATACATATAGATGTCAATAGAAAATTTGAGTGTGATACTCATTGGGTATATGAGAGAGAGTTTACAATATATTAAAGAGATTAGTATGATTCCTAATGGATCTTATTGATGTTTAATTATCTAAACATCTTGTTAAAATGTAACTAGATCATCGACGTTGATATGTTACATAAGGTAACATCAACATAATATCTATGTTCATGTTAGAAACTTCTATGTCATTCACCCGCACAATATATCATTATATTGT
Organism: Taxus wallichiana var. yunnanensis; assembly: GCA_018340775.1. NCBI lineage: Eukaryota > Viridiplantae > Streptophyta > Pinopsida > Cupressales > Taxaceae > Taxus > Taxus wallichiana. Next base: position 821,153,984 of record CM031240.1, read on the forward strand.
CAATACTCACTACCTAAAAGTTCCCTATTTTATAATGTTTATGCATCTAGAATTTTTTTGGTTTATCTTGTATTTATTTACTAAAACATCAATAAAGTGAGTCATCTTACATAATCATTAGGGATCATTTGCTATGTTATTATTTTTTTTTCATCCTTTGCTAGAACATACACAAACTAGTAATATAATATTATATACATGTACATCATTTTCATAGTAGAGGATTACATATAGAAGGAATGTGATAGAAAATCATATTGTTTATTATTAAGGTATTAACCAGCTATATAATTCAATATAATGTCTATTATCTTTATCATCTAAAAAATTATTACCTTCCCGCAAATTTGAGTAGGATACTATTGAATATGAAATGGAAAACTATAATGTTGTTGTATTTATATTGTATGCAATACAATTAAGTATGTATGGGGTATTTCTATAACATCTCAAATATCAAAGTATACTTTAACCCTACTTGAATACCCTAATTTCATTCGGAGGTTTTCACTAGATTGTTAGAGAAAAAAATTGGCCTTGAAAATACATCCTTGAGAAATTTTATGTATGACTACTTTTGTAGTAGGTTTTTGGCACCCTTTAAAACTAGTTTCCCCTTCCTAGCCAAATTCTAACCCATTTATCATGTTTGGTTAGTTATAGTCCCAATTTGTAGATTATTTCACAAAGCATATCTTAAGAAACCATTTTGATGTAGATGGGATTAGGGTGCTCAATGAAGAGCCTCCTTACACCCAACAACCTTGAGAATATGTGCAAAATAAAAACTCAACGAAGAAAACCATGCATCGATAGAAAGATCAAATGAACATCTTGACCCCATCGATGTCATTTGGTATCAAAGTAGGTTTTCCTTTTGTTTTGAATATAAACATGACAAATCTTTTCCATTTTCCAAATTTTCAAGTTTGGGTAGAAAACCATTTTAGAAATTTTCCAATAGATAAATTTAAGGTAGAAGGTTTGGGAGGAAGTGACACAATAAGCTTTTATAGATTTTCACAATGTAGTCAGGTAGAAGGTTGTTGTAGGAATACTCCAATAAAGGGTCATTGGGTAGAATATTCTAGAGATTGTGTTAGAAAATTTTAAAGAAATAAAGAGGAAAAATGACACACAAAAGGAATGTGAATACAAGCTTTAAAAATCAGGTGTGAGAGTTGAGGATTCAACTAAAATGATTTGAATTATGAAATCTCTCTTGAGGCCATGGAGGTCAGCACGACACCAAGGTGTTGTTGTGGAAGATCTTAGTGATGATGAAGGAAAATACGCAATAATGAGTGCATGTTGCAAATGAAAATGTGAACACAAATGTAAAGGAAGAATAATCACAATATGGTAATGAGGATAGGTTGTTTCACACAATCAAATCGGATACCCTTGTTATTTTGGTAGTTCGGAACGAATAGAGCTTGCAAAATTGATTAAAAATATGGAGAAATATATTCAATATGAAGATATGGAAGATCTTAGAAATTTTAACTTTGTGTGCATGACATTGAAAGGTCACACATCTATTTAGTTGGAACACATTCAAATGAACCTAGTACAACATGGTATGAAAAGTATAAAGACATGGGATAGGCTAGTGGTGAATCTCATAATTTTTCCCACTAATTACCAACTTATTTTTACAGAGTGTTGCAAGGATTGAGGAAAATAGATCTTGGTGTGAAAGAATAAATTTAGGAATTTTACTAACTTTCCATTAAAGGAATTTTACTAACTTTCCATTAAAGAAATACATGTGGATAATGATGTGGAGAATATTTTGAGGTATATAGCTAGATTTCACATAGTGATTTAAGAGGATATTAATATGTTACAAGCTCATTGCATGGAATAATCTTATCAAGATGCTCTAAACATAGAAGATAATTTGGAACATAGATAATAGAGCACTACACACATAAAAGGAATGATTACTCAAGATTATGGACATAATAAAGGAAAAGATAATTTTGCGCATGGTGAAAGTGAGACATTTTTACTATGAAAAGTGAAGGGACATATCAAGAAGGTGGGAAAATGGGGCACATGTTGCTGGTGTAGAGAAACATGGCATAAAACATATGAGTGCCTACATGCCCAAAATGGTGGTAAGTGAAATGCGAACATTACGCAAGGAGAGGAAAATGGATTGTCTAGTCATGAAGAAGAACTAGAGATGGGGAAACATCGATGTTCAAGTGCATATTGTTAAGCCAAAGAACTAATAGTTTGGTCCTAAGTAGAGAATAAGTTAATGTGGGATGACATAAAAATTATGGGGAAAGTCTAAAAATTGATGGTGGATATTGGAAGCAATGATAATTTGGTAGTAGATGAAATGGCGGACAATTTTAAGTCAAGAGGATCAACTATCTAAATCCTTACAAGGTTTCATGGTTGTAGATGGGGAACCAAATATTGGCGAAGGATAAATATTTCGTAAAATTTGATATTGTGAGATATGAAGATGAAGTAATATGTGACATCATTCCCATTGACACATGCCATGTGGTACTTGGTAGGCCTTGGAAGTTTGATCGGGAAGGAACAACATGATAATCAGGCAAACACCTACATGTTGTAAAATGATGGATATAAGTATACTCTAGACCCGTTATGGGAAAAGGATGAAGAACACCAAAAATATTGTTACTCTTGGGAAAAGTATGAAGTAGTTTTTGAATGAGGTGAAACAAGATAGCGCATATTTTTCACTCATAGTATGCACTCCAAAAAGAGAATGAATGGAAGAATTGGTTAATAAATAAGAAACAATTCCACCAGAGGTGAAAGGAATGTTGGAAGAGTTTGTGAAAGTTGTACGTAGAGAGTTACTCGAAGGGTTATCACCTCGTAGGAGACATTAGTCAACACATGGATTTAAATCCAAGACTGAGTTTTATGAACAAGGTAGCTTACATGATGACACCATAAGACAATTCAAAGATACATAGGCAAGTGTAAGATTTTTTGGATAGATAAATCAACAAGGAAAGTATAAGTCAATGCATACTTCCAACAATATTAATATTGAATAAGGGTGGTGAATTGTGTATGTTTACCGATTCGAGGGCCATAACTAAGATCACCATCAAGTAGAAGTTTTAGTTTCAATGTATGGATGACATCATGCATTGTTTGAGTGGAGGAAGTATTTCAACAAGGTTGATTTTAAGAGGAGATACTATAATATTTTTATAAGAGAAGGGAATTAATGAAAGACATCATTTAAGACTAAATACTGACCGCATAAGTGGCTAGTGATACCGTTTGGATTAAGAAACACACCAAGTAATTTTATGAGGTCAGATGAATCAAGTCTCAAACCAATTTTTAGGAAAGATATCTTACATGATGACACCATAATACAATGCAAAGATACGTAGAAAAGTGTAAGAGTTTTTGGATGATAATATGATTTTTAGTAGGATGTGTGAAGAGCATTTTCTACATATTAGGAAGATGTTGTCAAATTACGAAAGAGAAATTGTTGATAAATTTGAAGAATTGTAGTTTTTTATAGGAGGAGTTAGTGTATCTACAATTTGTGATTTCCATAAAAGGATTGAAGATGTACCCTAAGAAGGGATAAATAATTTTGGATTTTCCATCATCGAGTTCTTTTGAAGCACAATTTTTCATGGGTTAGCTAGATTTTACAACATGTTTATTAAGAACTTTAGTCATGTATGCACACCGATTATGGAGGCCATGAGAGGAGATAGGATGAGTTTCATTTGGATCATAGGTGTAGAGATTACTTTTGTGGAATTTAAGAGGAGAGTAATAAAGGAGCCAATATTAGTGTTGCGAAATTTCATAAAAGTATTTCATGTTTATTACGGTTGCTAGTGATATAACCATTGGTGTCGTATTGAGTAAAGAGGATAGACCTATTTTTTCACCGAGAAATTAAATTATGCAAGGAGTAAGTATAGTATTTAGGAAGTGGATACATTACTTGTTTCTTAACAAGTTTGTGTTATACATTACTTGTTTCTTAACAAGTTTGTGTATACACGAGACCATCATGCATTGGAGTTTATTAACCTCAATAGAAAGTTTAATTAGAGGCACATGTAGTGGGTGGAGTACCTACAATGATACACATTTGTGTTAAAGAGCAAGAGTAAAAATATAATAAGGTGGATGATGCACTTAGTAGGAAGAATTTTCAATTAAGTAAGATGAGAGTGGAAGTTGTGGGTTTTGAATCCATGGAGGGGTCAGATGCACACAAAGAAGGTTTCAGGAATTTTGGGAGGCATACATAATACCTAAAATCATTGAAAGAAACCATGGTTGGAATATTTTGTGTAGGAATTATTGTTGTTTAGAGGTGAAAAATTATGCATTTTGAAAGGATCAATGCGGGAAAAAATGGTGAGAGAGAAACATTGTGGAGGATTAAGAGGAAATTTTTGCTTGGATAAAACCTTAGTGCAGATAGGGAGAGTTAATTTTGGCCATAAATGAGTAAATATATCTAATATTTTGTATAGAATGTCACATTTTCCAACTAACTAAAGGAAGATCTCAAAACATAGGGTTGCATCACCCTTTTCCCATTCTAGAAATGCCTTAAGGAGACATAACCATGGATTTTATTTTGGGTATTACTAAGAGTGTTGATTCCATTTTGTGGAAATATTTTCAAATATGGCACATTTTATTTCTTGCATGAGGACCAATGATGTAACACATATTACAAATATTTTCTTTAGGGAGATTGTGAGATGGCATGGGTTATCGTTCAAGATAGTGTCCCACAAAGACACAAAATTTGTTGGTCATTTTTGAAGAACATCAGTGGAAGAAGTTTGATACAAAGTTACAATTTTGTTCAACATACCATCCAAAAATTGATGGAAATATAGAATTTGTGAATAAAATCCTTTGATATTTTCTTAGATGTTTGGTTGGAGATAAGCCAAGAACTTGGGATTTGGATTTAGCATAGGAAAAATTTGCTTATAACATTTTAGTAAATAGAAGTACAGGGAAAATACCATTCCAAATTTTATATGGGAACAACCCAAGAGGATTTACGGTTGAGGGACTTACCATACAATGAAGACATGAGTTCTGTAGCTTTTGTAGAATAAATGAAATACATGCACCAAGTGCATAATCAATTGCAAGAGATGAATGCAAAATGCAAAAACATGTTTGAGATAGACGAAATGTTTGAATTTATTTTATTTCCACATATTTTTAGGGAGCTTAACATTAAAGTAGATACACTATCTAAAGAGGGATTACATATCTAGATTGATACTTTAAAATTAACGAGTACTATGATGATAATTGATTGAGCTCATTATTTCATTATAGGAATGAAATTGTTTTAATTTCTTAATTTTTTAATTTATATTATTTGATTTGTTTGTATTTCTAGATCAATTTTGGTTAGTCATTTAGACTGTATTGTTTTAGATCATATTTGAGTAGGAATAGTTATTCACCGATCACCGAGCATGTATGTATGAGGAATTTTGATGACAAAAATTATTTTTGAAGAAGAGAACTGATATTTGATATACATTATTGATGAAATTAGTGATTATACTCATTATGATGATATGTGAAGACACTAGGGTGATTAGAAATTATGTTAGATTGTATTCTTCCATATGCACTCAAGTAGAAAGTGCTTGCATTCTATGATGGACTATAAAATGCAATTTTTCTTTGGGAAAATATATAAACAATACGTAGATGAGAACCAAAGGGAATTTGGATACCAAATTGAGACATGGTCTTAACATAGTTATAAAAGGAAATATTTCCAAAGAAACATATAATAATATTAAGTGAAAGAAGATAGGGCCATGCTAAATCATCGAGAAGTGTGTGCAAAAACTTATGAGATTGAGCTTCCTATAGGCAATAAATTTTTTTAATGTGATAGATCTATATATGTACCATACGCAAGATACAAGGAGATGATTCCATACCTAAATAAGAAGATGAAAAAATAGATTGTATGAAATAAATTCTATAGAAGGAGGACGATGAAGCGAGAAGGGATAATAAATATCAAGATCAAGAAGATACATTATAAGGAGTATACACAATATCTTGTCAAGTGGAAAGGAAAGAAGACTTGAGATGTGAATTGGGTAATTCTGCAGATGCCACACAATTTTAACATTCTGGTTCCTTGAGTAGGATGTCAAGTTATCAAAATTACCTAAGGTGTATGATGTAGGAGCATCTAAGTTCACAGAAATCATGTATCAACAAAAATAAGTTAAAAAAATTGAGTCACTTGTGTATCCAATTATTTAGATTTTGTGGGTCATGCATTAAAGAATTGTGTTTCTAACAAGACATATAATACAATGTTACATATTTTGAGTGTGAAAATACATTACGTAATGTTTGTGAAGTGCAAAGTTCCTATACACAATGTTGGGTATGTTGTAGAATTGTCTAATGAGTGGTAATGTCTACACAATCATGTTCGTGCCATGAAGTTGGAATAATTGAATTTTCCAAGGTGTAAGTATTATAGAAGGTTATATGGCTATGTTTGGTTCTAATTTTGGGTCCTTTGATCCTTGCATTTGAACTCCATAGAATTATGATTCCAGGAGGTGGCATGATTAGATATATTAGTAAACCCAAATGCCTTATAAAAGTAACATACAAGAGCTTGAGAATGAAGTAAATTTGTTTAGTAGAAGTAGAAAGTAAAAGTTGGGAGCTCTAAGGCCACTCATGGGAAGAGCGTGGATGTGAAATTAATGCTCACTAAAGTATGATGGATAAATAACCATAATAATGGTGTAAATATAGAGTATAATATAGACTATAATATTGATTATTGATCTTATGGTGCTATTTATTTGAATAATGCATTTAAAATCTTGTTTTTAGTTCAAATATGTGTTCATTTGGTATTTCTCTTGATGCATGTTTTTTATCTATTGAGTTGTTGATTTGCATCTATTCTAAAAATGTGAGGTTTAAGGAGGCTCTTTGTTGGGAACCTTGACCTCATTAGTGTCATGTTGCAAAATTTCAAACACCATTGCATTCAATGTCACTAGAGATTTTTTTAATTGAGGCCTGTGGATTTGGTGTCCAAATTAGATGGATTTGTTACAAATTTAACAGTGATTCCTCACCTACTTAATTATTTTGTGTCTTAGATAAATGATTTTTTGTTAGAATTTAGGTTAAATTTTGTGCAAACATAACATTAGTACTTGCTCACTACTTAAAATGATTATCATAAACAAAGGATTCTCTGTGATTTAACAAAAATAGATTTTATTGCTAAACCCTAGTTGCAGAGGAATGAAATACAAATCAACTTAGATATAATTTGACACAAGAAATAAGCTAATAAAATATAAAACCCTAAGTACAAGAGAGAAAGGAAATGACTTAGTTGGTTTATGCTTGATTTGGGACCTGTTGATCGAAAACTGATGAAAAAAAAAGATAATATTTTCGCAATCACTCAAGATAAATTATGGAGCTATCGAGAAAAGTTGGACTAGGGTGTTTGGACCGGGGCAAGGGTGCCCGGGTACTAGAGACCTCTACTAGGTGCCCGTGACTATGCAAATGGTCAGAATCTATTTTTTTGGTGTCACACAAGCATTGCTAATAGTCGTTGTTGGTCGCCTATATGTCGCACCTTGATTACCGACTATACCTCAAACTCTGCAAACTAGATGTTCACCTAAAAACCCATAAAGCTGCATCAAATCCAAAAAATAAAAGTGTAATATGGGGAGTCGAATCGACCTTGGTTGTCACTTGACCGAGTGTGAACTTATGAACAAGCACCGCACTACATCTCGAGACTCTATATAGTTCTTGTGAGTGATGTGTGAGTGTGTGTAAGGATCTCTCTAGAATGTACAAGTTACACTTGATAGCAAGATATCTCTAGAATGTAATAATGTATAATATGTGTGGATGGAATAATGAGATTCTCCTTCCTATGCAAGTGTATGTAGAAAATACCCTTCCCTTTATCCCTTATATGGATGCCTTTGAGTTCTTTGGATGCCTTTTTTGGATGCAAGATTAGGTGATGGATAGTAATGCTTAGAGATTGGTCCTTTATTTTCAACTCATAGCTATGTATTTATATGATTCCCTTGATTGAATTTCATAATTGACAACTGGAAGGATGGCCCATAAGAAAATAAGATGCCCAAAAGATAAAAGAGATCCAAAAGAAATGAGTAAGATAAAAAGAGGTCAATGGCACCCAGATGGGACGAGGGCTTGGGAACCGACGTCTGGCTAGGTGCTTGTGTCATAAGCTATAAAAGATAAGAAAGTAAAGTTCTTAATGAAATAGGTAGGGTATGTAAGACCAAATATAAAATAAGAAACACATAAAATAGGCCAAAGATAGTTGTCAATTACTAGTTTTCTCGCTTAGGAATCATATGAATGATAGTATGTGTTTAGACCTATAAATGTACCCAAGTGTATGATTTTGTGTCTACATTTGCCCCCACTTTATGTTGTTGAGTGAATACTTGATAACATAAAGTACATTAGAATATGTGTACCTTTAACCATGTAGATTGTGATGATGATAATGTGCCAAACAGACAAGTGAAAGTGTGAATGAAGTGATAAAAATGAAGTGTGGAAACTAAGAAAGGAAAGTGACCCTAGGGTTGAAGTGTATGCATTGATTCATACCTATTTTGTTCTCGAATTAATGATGTAGGGATTGTTGTTGCGTATTAAGGATGAACCTACAAAAGAAGAGTGAAAGAGTAGTCAAAATCATATATTATGAAAACTCAAAATATGTAAAAAGGAAAGTGTGCACCTGATGTATAGTAGTGTAAAGGATAGAAAATGTCCTGAAAATGTTGTGTAGAGTGAGTTTTTGGGTGATCTCACACCAAGAGTGAGATTTTGGGCGATCTCATGCCAAGAGTGAGTTTTTGGGTGATCTCACGCCAAGAATGAGTTTTTGGGTGATCTCACACCAAATGTGATTTTTTTGGGTGATCTCATGCCACAACAAAAGAGTATTAGGGAGAGAGGTCTAGTGTTACTCTCCTTCCATGACTTTCTTCCCGAATAAGCACCATTGTAGATGGTAACCCCTTTTTTTTTTCATGAGTTACACCTAATTAGTTTTGAATTGTCCCAATTGAAGATTATTATTATAGAGATTGCATGCATAATGTGACTTGTTGGGACTATGTATGATACTTGTAAAAACTACTATGTCAACTTAGTAACTGTGCTGATATGAAAAATTGATTGTGTGTGCCCCAGGAAATTAACACCTAGGGGAGGACACAGTGCCTAGTGCTGTCCTATGCTCATCCTATGGCCTAAGTGCTGGTGTGTGTGATGTGCTGAAATCGAGGACCCAAGTCGATTCTAGGTCATTCCTATAACTGTAATCTTATGTTGCATTTTGTATTCAACTATAATATGTTATAGCTATGAGCTGATTTATGGGGTGATTTTTCACCCAATGTATTCCCCCTCATTTGGGGTACATGTGATGACGATAGGAGGAGTGTGTGGCCAAAAGAGAGGCCCTAATGTTTATCTAAATTGATCCCTACAGGGGGGGAAGGGATGTGCATGGTAGAAACCAAGGCACATGCAAAAAAGTGGATAGAAACATGTGTTAGTAGAAAAATAAGTAAACATGTAATCAAATAAATATAATGATCAAACAAGTGCAAACAAATAGAGACCACAAAAAGCATGTTTCAAACATGGGACATTTCTCACAATGTCACAAGACAATTATGGACGAAGTGCGACCAAAAGCATACAATGTGCACACAAGACAAAGGGCATAAATCACAAACAATAACATACAATTAAAAACAACAATAAGCAAGATGAATCAGACAACCATGGTGAAAATAGTCCCGCAAAGAAAATGTTACACATGAAGCACTTGTTAGCATGTTAGAAAGATAAAAAGTATGTCAAAATATGTATGTATCCATGAAATAAGTAGTGTGCTAGTAAGAAAATAGGAAATAATATGTAATAAAATGATAACACCTGTAGTGTGTAAGAGTAGAAGTGTAGATGCCCCAAGAGCCTCGGTGGGATTGGTAAAAGGTATTGTGCCAAACATCATTGTTGCATGTAAAGATATGTAGGAAGTCTGCATTCACAACTAAGACCAAGTGAACATGCATGTGTATATAGAAAAGATATTGACATACTAAGTATCCAGATAAATAGGAAGAAAAGTGATTCATGTAAGTATAAGCAAAAAAAAGAATAAGTGCAACCAAGATATGCAATATGATGTGTGTATGAGTGAGATGGAATGGTATGAAATGTGAATGTGATAGGAGAAGTGTGCCCCTAATGTATGTGAATGAGTATGAGATGAGGTTCATTTATAAAAGACCCTCAAAATCAAGAATGAACCATAGAACAAGAGTGCATCATCGAGAAATGGTTTGAAAGTGTATGCATATAGAAAGATGTCATGAAAGATGTATGAAGAAAGTGAATTATGTGAGGTTCATTTCAGATTTAGACCTTAAGCACTTGAGTATGAACCATGGAACTAGAGTGCATCATAGGGTAATGACGATACAAGGTGTATCAAAGTTGTGTAATATCTCTAAGAAAGAGAAGTATGAAGCACATAAGTGTATAAGAGTAAAGAGATTAGAAGAAATGAATTTATATGCTATTGAAGGGGAGAAGAAAGCATGATGTGCCCCTAAGTGTGTGATGTGTATAAGAATCAAGTAACATCATCTAGAGATAATCATTTTCAGGATCGAGCCAATAGGAGCGGTGTAAACTCAATAAGAAATAGTATGGGGTTGATCATATAAAGAGACCATTGTGGGGCATAAATTGTACATGCCCATTGTGTATTCTTCATCAAGTGAAAGGTGGTTGTGGACAATCATGTGCATACTAACAAGTAAGATTTTGAGTATAGCCAAGAAATGAATCATTATAATAGAAATGCAGCCAAAAGGCATGGGAAATGTGATACTAGTGTGATTAGGATCTAAAGTGCCACCAATGTAGTCAAGCCAAGACTTCCCAAGTGTGAGTGGAGAAGGAACGAGAAGTGTGTGCAAGAAATACTGATAAATGGAAGACATGAAGGCCATAAGTAAAAGTAATGCAGACATATCCATGATAGAGGTGAGGAATGAGGTGGAGGGGAGATCAACAAGTGTGAATTCTAACCAAGCCAAACCATCATGTGTGCAAATAGTTTCAAAGAAAGTATGATCGAATGGAATGTGAGGCCAATAAGAGTTATGTATGAAAAGAGTGCATGTGAAAGGAGGAAGTTTCAGAGATAGAAGTTTTTTTTGAAGAGATGAAGATGGGTATGATGTCCAATGCATTAATAGATCCTTGGAGAAGAAGCATGTCAGTGGTAGAGGTAAGGATGTTCCATGAGTTGGTAATCATTAGTGAGATATGTAGGAGGAGTATGGGGATGTCTAGAATCGCAACATATAGATTTGGAGTAGGTAGAGAAGTTAGTGGGTCTAGGTGACAATGTTTGAATGGGTCACGGTTAAAAAAAATAGTATATGCATAGCCATCATGTAGGAATTTAACACACCAATGAAATGTAGAAGGTACTTCTTACATAATGTGAAGCATGGCCTACCAAGTAAGCAATTGTATTGAAGTTTTGCATCGATAAAAAGAATACCATAGGAATGGTTTTAGGACTAACTGTGAGAGGTAAGGTGATAGTGCTCATGTACAAATGTGTAGAAGAATCATAGCACATGGATATAGAAATGATGAGGGACTAATATTAGCTAAGGAAAGACCAAGATGTTTGAATAAATGTGAGATTACAAAGATTGAGATCGATCCATTATCAACTAGTACTCGCCTAATGCCTATGTTATAGATACAGCCTTATATATAAAGAGGAGGATCATTATCATAATAAAAGAGTGTAACTACATTAGATGGGAAAGTAAGTTGTTTAGAAAATGTAGCTATGAATAATTGATATACATGGTCCAGATGAGTATTGGAAGGAATGTAAGTATTAGCCAGGAGAGAGTTGATTTTAGCCTTACAATCATGATTATCTTGTAAGAAGGCATGGATGGAGACATCCATGATGAGAGGATCCTAGGATATTGAAGTTAGGAATGAGGATCCAAGAGTGTTCAAATGATAGGGGTTCACCAAATGATTTAACAAAAATAGATTTTTGTTAAACCCTAATTGCATAGAGTAATTTATATAAATAATGAAATACAAACTACTAGATACAATTTGACACAAGAAATAAGCTAATAAAATATGAAACCCTAAGTGTAAGAGAGAGAGGAAAAGACTTAGTTGATTTATGCTTGATCGGATTGATGATGATTGGGTAAATGATGAACAAAAGGTGAATAGTGTCAAAATCACTTAGATAAATTCTAGAGCTATCGATAAAGGTTTGGAATAGGGTGCTGGAATATGAGGGATGCTTAAGAACAAGAAGACCTCTACTGGGTGCACATGTGATTACGCAGATGGTCAAAATCTAATTTTTCTTGTGTCACACAAGTGTCACTAATATCATTTTTGGTCACTTGTATGTCACACTTGATCACTAAGTGTACCTTAAACCTACAAAATAGATGTTCACCTAAAAACCCACAAAACATCAAATCCAAAAATAAAGATGTAATATGGGGAGTCAGACTGACCCCAATGGTCACCCAATTGAGTGAACTTATGACCGAGCACTGCACTACATCTCAAACTCCATGTAGTTCTTGTGAGTGTGTGTAAGAATTGTGCCTAGGATGCCCTAGTGTGCAGTGCACTTATAAGCGGGCTAGATAGAATGTAACAATGTATAGCTCTGTGTGGATGGAATAATGAACTTCCCCTTCCTATGCAGTGTATGCAAAAAATGCAGTCTCTTGTCCCTTGAATGGATGCTAGATGGATGCCTTTGAGTGTTTTGGATGCCTTTGGATGCAAGCTTAGGTGATAGATAGTAATGCTTAGAGCTTGGTCCTTTATTTTGAACACATATATATCTATTTATATGATTCCCTTGATTGAATTTTGTAATTTACATCTGAAGGTCGAACCATAATAAAATAATATTCCCAAAAGATAAAAGAGAACCAAAAGAAGTGAGTAAGATAGAAAGAGGTGAGGGACACCTGGGGGATTGGTGTCCTAGCTAGGTGATGGTGTTCAAAGTCATAAAAGATAAGCAAGTAAAGTTTTGATTGGGATGTAGGGTGTGTAAGACCAAATAGAAAACAAGAAACATAGAAAAAGAGGCTAAAGATAGTTGTCAATTACTAGTTTTCTCACTTAGGAATCATATGAATGCTAGTATGTGTTTAGGACCTAGAAATGTACCAAGTGTGTGATTTTGTGTCTACACTTTCTACAAAATTAATGTAAATTAAGAAGAAAATTTTATATGATTTAATAATACTCCATTTTACCTCCAATATCTTTCTTTAATAAAGGATTTTGTGTCAATATTTAACTTATTTTAAAACAAATATATCAATAATACTCACTCCTCATTTTTTTTAAACAAAGGAATTTGTGTTGATATATATATATATATATATATATATATATATATATTCAAAATATTTCTCAATCCTTCTTGACAATTGTTTGTTAAACTATTAATCTAAAGTTGAAATTTAATATTGTTTTGAACAAATTTAGTTGAGATTTTCTCGAGCAACCGCATTTTTGGGTCTTCTATCGAGCTTCACTATAGTAGTAGTGATGCGCTTGTGGATTCTTAGAAATTAGAAAATATTTAGATTCAACCTTGTATCTATACTACACCTTCTAAGATAAGAAAATAATTTTGTTCTAAAGGTTGCCTCTATTGCTTTTAGTTTTTATTTTTTAATGTTTTAATCAAAATAATTAGAATATTCCTAGGGGGTCTCAAACCTGGTTCTATGCAAGTATGCTTTAGTGGCCATCCATCGTTCTTACTTGGTTGTAAGCTCTTTAGAAACATTGATTTATGAAACCATGATGGTTTTCAACATATTGGTTTTTGTAAAACTTGAAGCTTTAATGGAAAAAGACTTAAAGATTACAATTACTAACAATGTAATTTCAATAATTTATTTTGATAACATAAAATTATTAAACTTATTCGACAAATATTGGTTCTTATTTTTTATCAATAAAAGAGGGTTATAGGGTCCCCTACCCTTTTCTATTCAAAATCTATAGCTAAATTTTTTATAGGCCACTAAAAACCACCACTTATTACTAGGATCCATTAAAAGAACTTAGAAAGTACATTCATGTCTTGTGAAAAGACATTTTTATATAATTGTTAGGGCCATAATCTAATACATTAAGGAGGCCATACTATATTTCAAATCCCATATTATAGTTAAGCTAAGTGTTAATTATCATGATTATCTACAACCATATCCTTCTCACATACCCACACGAGGTCAACAAGATAGATACAAGCTCTTTCCAAGGGTATAAAAATACTTTAAGTTGATATACTTTTAGCCATTTTGTAGATTCCTCAGATTCATTAAAGGGAATACATTGCTGCCAATATATGATTGGATGCTAGATTTGTGGAAGGTGAAATATTAGTCCCACCCAATCAGACCCCACTTTGACAACCGACTATATAAAAAGAGTCATCTTGGGCACAACAAAAACATAGTAACATGAGAATATAACTACTTCATTCTAAGATTGTTAGACAACTTAGATCATCTCATTATACATACTTTACAAATTGCATAAAATATCTCCATGCCCAAACTAGCACACTAAACAGCCTCCTATCTAGCCAAAAATCATAGTGCTAGAAAAGACTCATTCTCCATGCCCAAACTAGCATACTAATCCACCTGTTTTTGTAATTGTTTTTTTCATTCTATGACACTCAAAATTGTTTGTAATGTCATAATTAACTTAGCAAGGTCCAAGTTATCTTCTAGAGTCCATAGTCTGATGCAGAGCTTGTTCACTTGCAACAACTCACAAGGGTTAGTTAGATACAAATCTCCAAAATCAATTCTTTACATGCAAAATACTCATTTTCCCAAGCTTAAAAATCTTCCTTCTTGGGTCAAATATGACTTGAAACACCAAATTAGGCTTGAATTACTATTATAACCTATTTCTAAACCTTATTCAATGCTTAATCAACCATCAAATTGGAATAATGCAAAAGAAATCAACAATTTACCTTGTTTTAGTCAAAACTACCTTCACAAGATTGTTTAAGAGCATTCCACTAGTGACTTAATGGTTGGAGCTATCCATAACTACCCATAACAAAAAAGAAATTTTAAGCACCCTTTATGCCTCTTGAGGTGTGAGATAAATTTCATGTCTCAATTCTGTGGTTAAGACAATTTTCCTTCACTTTCTCCTTTCTAGACCAACTACTATTTACTAGCCATGTCTTGACTATTTTTATGAGATAAATTTTGAAATATACACTCATTCCACAAAATAACACCTTTTGGAATACCCATTTGCCCCTTATTCTTGTGTACGAATTTCACTATGACCTTCTTTGCAAAAATCAAATTCTCTCTCTTAGGGTTTCAATTAGGCCTTTAGTGCTCTCAAACAAGGCTATAGGCATTTTCACATCATAAAATGAAAATCCAATGAGATTTTTATAAATTTCTAGTAGATGCACATTTCTTACTTTATTATAAACCTATAGTACCAATTTTATGGATTATATTCCTTTGGAAGTGTTCTAACTCTTAATTCTTCTCTCTCTCAAGACTCTCTCCTAACTCGCCCTCCACCTAAAATGTCATGAGCAGTAGATGATCTAAGATGATTCAAGATGTGAAACATTCAAAAATAGTGAGAGGGAGGTATCCACAATATATGCTCAAAATTTCATCATCTATTTCCACCAAGAAGACCCTCAAATGGCTAATCAACCTAAACCCTAAGTAGGGTTTTCTAAAACTTGTAGGCCATTTTTAACCCAAATTATTAATACTTGATTTCAAGACTTGGAATCTTACCTAGAATCATGTACTAACTTTCTCCATGTGGTAAATTTAACAATGAGGCTCAACATACCTTTAAGTTTCAAAAGGTTATAAACTCACTATCGCCTTGAGAAACAAGGGTTTCTAGCTTTATATCAGCTTTCTCAAGTAAATAACCTTTCACCTCATTTTGTGATATCTCTATTGAATGAGATGGTATATTTATTTTCAACATCTCTCTCTCCTTGTGAATACTTCAACCCTTTTGATAAGTGACACTCACCAATGCAAACAACCTTACATGCATACATTTCACATAGATGCTACATATCAGACATCTTATCCAAGCCAAACAATGGGATCTCTCAAATTAATGTAAAAACAAGAAAATACTTCCTACCATTCATAATTTTATTCATAATACCATGCACATAGTTTCATTGATCACTAACAATGTAAAAACAAATGAATAATTGTCACATATATGTGTATACACACAATTTCTCTCCACAAACTTCCTTAAAGATCTTCTCTTTATTCTTATTCAAATGGAATGAAAAAAATAAGTTACATTTTTCAATTTATAGTCTCTCAATTAGTTCCCAACTTAATACAAACCTTTAAACCTCTTGGTCACATGATTGGCTCTTGACAAATCATTAGAATGCTTAACTAGAACTCCAAGTCCTAAACTTCTAAACACTTATTAAGACTCCTAAACCTTTATAGGTCCTATTACATGCTAGAAATTCCATGAATGATCCAAAAAGTATACCTAAACTCCTAATCCAAGCCAAATTGGCCTTCACATTTCAAATTTGAATTTTTTGAGGGAAAGTGCATATTTTAAATTTTGAAAAGGCAAGCTACAAACTAACAACACCTAATGACCCTAAATGACCTCTAGAACCTACTACAGTATTACACCGAAAACCAAAATTTTGATGTCATAAGCTATATTTAAATACTAGGAGGATGCTTCTGCATCAATAACATATTTTAAGAGATCACACAAACATGTGTTCAAGAACACAAAAAGAAATATGTTTCTAGCATAATATTTTTTTCTCTTTATCATAAGAATCATTTTCATAAGCTCGTGTTACCAACATAAATTTATCTATCATTGAAACCATGAGTTTAATGGAAATGATTTAAGATAATATGCAAGGATTCATCTAAGAGGCCAATGTGTATGTCTTAAATGTGTAGAGTATGGTTTGACACACAAATTTTAGAGTTTCAAGATATAATATTGTTTGAAGAAGTCAACCCGATTTCAACTAAATCATAATCTATAATAATTAAAACTAACTAAAGTGCATTGAACTATGCTAACATTTGGGCCTTATTCTTGCATAGAGGATTGAGAAACATCTAATTACATATGGGTCTATTTTTTTGAGGTAATTGTTATCCAAAATTCACCCCTTGAGGTAAATTTGATAACATGCATCAAGTTCTTCACCCCGCACAAGTCATGGGACATCGAGAACACAGTGTATGCGCTGGACGCATAAGGATAAGGAAGCCCAAATCAAGTGATGTGGAAGAGGTAGATATATTGAAATAAAATAAACATATTCGGCTCCAGTCTAATTAATGCTCATTCCCGTCAAATGACAAGATGCCCTGGTAGACCCAAAATAGCCGCCGCACTCGTAAGGCCATAACTTTTACATTTCTCAATGAAATCACACAAAATTTGTACCATTGGAATTGTGACTCAAGCATGATGCACAGAAATCAAGAAAATTTTGATTTGATGAAGGATAGATAGATATTTTGTATAAAAACACGTCCAGTTCGTAACAATGTTTTATTTGGTGGTTGGGAGTGCAATTAAGAGGCATGGTTATCATTCTTTCACTACCGCAAGTCATGTGACAAGATGGGGAGCTTTTGCAAGCAAATGTGAACATCATTTCACTCCATTTAATACCTCTTACTAGTGGTTGAAGGATAGATTTTGGGATTTCCAAAGAGGTAGTTTTGTTGTAGCAAAGCTTTGTCAAAATTGCTTTATGAAGCCAATGTGTCTTTGTAAGCCTTTGAGTGGAATCCTCGCATGGTGATCTAGGCCCCTATCTTGTAACAAATTGAACTGTGCATATCATGAAGCAATACAATACAAGTTTGTGGATGTATCTTCCCCGTTGTGTTTTCTTGCATTCTTCTTGCCCCTTCAACCTTGATTACAAGTGTGTTGTGTCTATCTTATACTCTTGCAAGGATCCATTATTATTTTTCATGTGTGAAATATTATTGTGAATGCATTTTCTAGATTGTGGAGAACTGTTATCACCCCTTCTAGTATGCATTTTACTTCTATTTTTCACACATTGGAAGACTACTCTCACACCCCTCCTTTTCTGGTGTATCACCGCTTTAGTGTAGGCTTTCATTTTCATGCATTCTCTCTCCTTGGTCCCTTGGAAAGTTAGATTAGGAAAGATAGTTTTTCTTGCATTAGAGTAGATTGTGGCAGGTAGTTTAGGAGCAAGAACCAACTTTCTCTGGAGGTCTATCTCAAGTAGCAAGTCCCACAACTTGGAGATAGTACCCATGTTATCCAATCACACCGTGAGCTCAAGTATATGCACTTGTGTAAACATAAGGGTGTTGTGATTCGGTGATAACAAAGTAATACCTTGTAAGGTTAGACTTGAATCTATATAAGAATGTTGTTATAGGCATGTTAGGGATGACTTCCACATAATAGAAGAGGCATAGTCCGAACTAGTCAAATTAGTGAGTTGTGTTGTAATAGTATACTCACAAACCGTAATTTAACAAGTAGATATCTATGGATTGACTATGGTACATATTAATATATGAGATTGCATTGTGTTGATGTCGTGTATTTTACTTTATTTTGAATCAATACATTTCTAATTTCCTATTCTAGTTTCATTGTGTTGTATTGAATTTTATGTATGATGTCATTATCTATTTTGAGGGTTACTTGGTATAAGATATCCCTTGAATAGAACCCCTAATCATGAATTCATCACTTTCTTCACTAAATTACAACCAAACCTTATCTCCAATAAGGAACATATGCTCAAACCTACGACGATCATGTCTTTCTTTATACTTAGAGGTGTATTTGTTGAATATAATCTATTAATTTCTCACCTTTTGTATGTGATTATATTAACACAACATAAAAAGGAGTTTTAGGTAAGTAAATAAAACATTCCCAAAAGGAGATTTATTAGTAGAAGAATTAAATTTCATGTTAAATGATTTATTAACATACACCGATTATCATCCCAGCTTATTATGATGCTTCTTATTAAATCCTCTCAAGAGTTTCCCAAAGGATTAACTGACAACTTTGGTTTTTCCATAAGGCTAGGGGTGAAATGTTGTGAATATTTTCAATTTAGTGTCTATATTTTACAACAATGTTGGTCAAAACTTCCCCACAAATATAGAATCCCTATTGAAAGGATATAACTTGGAAAAATAATATGAGACCAAATATAAGAAAAAAATAATTTAGTTGCATCATTTTCCTAAAGAGTTTTCTTACATGGAATAAGAACATAGATCTTGATAAAACCATTCTACAACCAATAATAAGTAGTTGTGCTCTATTTGCAAGAGAAAATCTCCAACAAAATCCATATATATTATTTCTCACGGCCTAGACCAAATCAATAATATTGTCATATACAAACCCGATTTTCTATTATCAAACTTATTTGTGCTACAAAAAGAACACATCCCCATATGAAATTTGCAACATTAACTTACATGTTTGGCCAATATACATAACTTTTCAAATAACCTAATGTATTTGTGACCCTAAAGCATGATATTATCTCATTAGATGAAAGCTTATTTAGGCATACACAACTAATCCAACTTGCAGAGTGATCCATTTTTGAGATAATAGCCCTCTTTGGGCTCAAAATATACAATATTTGGCTTTTTAGCTTGAAGAAACACTTAGCCAAAATTTTCATCATGCTTGTATTCTACTATATATGCCTCTTGCACCAAATTCTCTAGCTCATGCAAAGATATAATGCCTAAATATAAAAGAAAAGGTCTAAACAACATATTAACTAACTTGTTAGTCACACCTTTCTTGTACTTTGTAACCAAATTAAATTGTTGCAAGAATCCCCATTTATAATGACATGTATATTGTAGTTTATATTGTTCTTGCAAATATTAAATGATCTGTGTTTATCATGATTTCTTTTCCCATTAGATAATGTTTCCATTTCTTAACCACTTGAACTAAGAAGATAATTATTTTTATACGTGCAATAATTGAAATTCAACTCATGAAACAAATATAAATGATAACATATAAGATTTCATACTCAAAATAGGACAACCCAAATAGTGTAATTACTTGCTTTGGTTTCCACCTTGAAATGTGGTTTTGAATTTGGTAAAGCCAAAAGTGATGTATTGATAACCTAAAGTTTAAGCTAAAAAATGCATGATATTTTTCTTACCCCAACTAAAATACTTACCACATATTGTAATTGTGTTTACATATGCCACTACAATAGAGAAATATTTGAAAAACTTCCTCAAGTATTGAACCGCAACTACAAATCTTCGGGTATTGGTCATTGGACAAATTGGACCATGTCATTTTGACTTCCTATTTCTATAGATCAATCCTCAACTTTCCATCTCTCGACCATATGCCTTAAACATAGAATTTATTTTTGTATAAAATCACATTTAATTCCATTAAACAATAGTTTGTTCTCCTTAAAAATTAGAAAATTTATTTCGTATGAATTACATGCTCGCTAGAAGTTTTACTAAAAATTGAAATATCATCCAAGGAAACAATCACACACCTAATCTATGAATGACATCAATACATCATTCATCAATCTAATGAAACTATCATAAGCATTACATAACATGAAATAAAGTAACAACCATTATTTAAAATATTGACTTGTCTTGAACGTTGTTTTCCATACGTCCTTTTCTTTTATTACCATCTTGTGATATATAAAATAAAACTTAGTAAAATAATTAGCATGCTGAGTATGATCCAATAAATTATCAATCCAAGGAAGAGGGAACATATTATTAATGATTTTATTATTCAAATTTCTACAATCAACACACATCCTTCATGAAGCTTCTTTCTTAGCCACAATCGTAATTGAAGAACCACTGGAGAAGTGCTAATATAGATTACTCCTTGATATAACAATCAATATATTTATTTTCTTACCTCATTTACCTCTATAAAATATTGTCGATAAATATTTAAAAAGAGGAAAATATGGTAACAATTGTATTTCATGCTCAATGACCCTTTCTTGTGGCACACCTGCAGTTCTTGAAAAATTCCTTGAATTTCTCGTAATAACTCTCCTATTTGTCTCTACTCTTTGTTAATAGACATGTTATGGGATGATTTTTTTGCACTAGTTCACTAACTTACTTATCTCTCAAACAAACAAGAAAACTTCCCACTAGAAATAATCAAAAGTTTAGATTGAGTGGAACTTTCTAAGGATATCTTGGATTTACCTTCATAGGATTTGATAACATAGCTTTCTCCATCCTTGACCAACTAATACCAATGCTAATTTATAATGAATATAACACCTTTTACATATATATACAGTGGTACCAAAGACTATTCCCTAAACAAAAAGGTACAATATCTATCATAATTTTTTTAATGTAATTTTTGTTTATCCCAAAATTGGTTATACATCGTGTGGTTACATCTATACATATTCCTTTTTTCATTAATCCTAAATTATAAGGGTTAGGATGATTATATGTTTCAATCCAATTTTTTCCATAAATTATTTTCTAATCAAATCTTCTTTAAAGCATGAATAAAAAAACATCAAATTTTGAATTTTAATATGAATTTAGATAAGGAAAGTTTAATATAATCACCCTTATTGTGAGAATCATTTCTACCCAAAAATATATCTACACAAATTGAGGTACAACAAAACCTATCATCCAAACTAGAGCTACACCCAACTTATTTACCTTGAACTCAAATCCTAGTCTTCTTCTTTTTCTTATTTTTGAACAAAAGCTTTATGAAAAAAACTTTCAATAAGTCTTGTCTATACAACCATCAATATCATAGGCCCCAAAATTCCTTTAAGTATATTTATGACTAAAATTAGTAGAATGAAACTTACCCTTACATTTAATTTTCCTTTTGATTTAGGACCACCTTAATGTTTTTTTTTGCATTAGAGGGAGACACACTATTTCTTTTGTATATCTCAAGAGAATGGTCTTGAGAGAAATTTTCATATATATATTTAGGCTTGAGCAATAAGACATGCCTCCTAAAATAACCATAGAGTCATTCTGGATCATGGTCCGATACTTATTTAGCCATTTGGATCATGATCTTGGAGGATACACTTGTATAATTCTCGCACACATTGGCCTTGTTTTTTATTAAGATATTATCAATGGATGAAACTTTCCTCTTCATTAAAAATAAGATAAAACCTCGCTTTTTTATAAATGAAAACAAACTAGGTTGAATTCCTATAGAGATATTATTTTGTGTTGCATGGAAGGATAAAAGAGCTAAGTAACACAAAATTATAGATATATCTGAGCATGAAAATTATGTTGTCAATAAGTTATAAATTAAAATAATAGGATTTTATTTGGTTAAGACATAATGTTGATGATGAAGATTCCATCAAGCATGAAAATATGCCCGAATCTAGTGAGTGGAGAGAAAACACCAAGATTGGATTGTCATGTGCAAGAAGGATTGTTTTTTATTAAAGTGTTGTGTATACCAAGAGGTTTAATGCATAAGAATTTTGTCAAGGGAAAAATTAATGGAGGATTATAAGAAATTTAAGTTGTGATGATGATGATGATGATGATGATATGTGTGTGTGTGTGTGTGTGTGTGTGTGTGTGTGTGTGTGTGTGTGTGTGTGTGTGTGTGTGTATTTTTTGAAAACTACTTTTGATCATGCATGAATCCGTATGTATAGAAATATGTTCATGAATGTAAAATTTGTCAATCACTAAGGGAAGAAATGAGAATGTAGAGTTATATATTCCAGAGAAAGCATGGGAATATATCAATATGGAATTTATTTTATAATTTCCTAATACACAAATAGGGAATGATTTAATATTTCTAGTTAGTGTTTTTTTAAAGATGACACATTATTTTTCGCGTAAGAAGACTAGTGACGTGATTAATATTGATAGCTTATTTTTCAAGGATATTTTGAGGATACATGGTTTTCTAAATTATTTTATCAAATAGAGATAAAAATTATGGAAGAAATTGAACACCAAGTTACAGATTCGAGTTCAACATATCATCCCTATACAAATATATAGATGGAGGTTGTCAATCCGAGTTAAGGAAATTTGTTGAAATGTTTGATCAAGGTAAGAAAGGAACATAGGATAATATTTTGAAATAATATGAGTTTGAATATAATAATTTAGTTAATAGTAGTACATGAAATACACCATTACAAAGTATATGTGAATTGAGTCCAAGAGGATTTGTAAAATTTTGACATAAGAGTGTAGAAATAAGAAGTGCAAATATAGATGTTTTTATAAAGCACATGAAAAATGTGTATGAATAAGTGCACACAAATTTTGGGAATAACAACACATAATATAATAAATTCACATGCACGAGGAGGAGAGAAATAGAATTTAGGTTGAGACATGGTGTTAACATATTTACTAAAGGAGAGATTTATGAAAGAGACTTATAACAAGTTGAAGTTCAAGAAGATCGACCATGCGAGTTTTGTAAAATTTTATGAAAAATGCATATGAGACTAAATAACTAAAGGGATTGAAATTTCACCAAATTTCTCTAGGATACATTTGTATCCATGTAATGAAGTGTATATTTAGATTTGGATTTAGATATTGATTGGAGAATGTAGATTCCCAAGTAATAACGTGAAGAGGCAGGTCACTACACACAACACAACATGGGCTTCAAGTACAGAACTCGACTCACATACGACAATCACAAAAATCATCGACTCACATAGACACACAAAAATGACGTAGGCATGCTGACGCTACACTTTTCCCAATGGAAGGTTACTAGTAAAGACCCAACCACAAGAACATGGCTTCAGGAATGGCGAACCCACAACACATCATTTCCTTAAATGTATTTTTGGTTAAAGTTAACATTCCAAGGACATTACGAGCAAGGATAAATTTTCTCGTTTGTCCACCTAAATTTTCTTAAGTTTATTCCGCGGTTGAAAATACAATTCAACCTTCTCAAGTTGGCTTCTTATACTTTATATAAATTTCCATAACTGACATACATATTTGGCATAAATCAAATTGCATACAAAGTACTTAATTATCTTATTATTATGTAAAAATATTCTTCTCCAACGTTTATTTGATGTCTACAGTTTTACCCTTACAACTCAAGCGAAAGTGACTTGATGTCCAAAACGCAATAAAAGGATTTGACGGAGATTTAGATACAGGGCAGCTTTTCACCAAAAATATTTCTCGATTCACACTATATTTATTTCCCTACCATTGTTATTATAATTTGAAAACTTATTGAATTCCTATAAGATATATATATATATATATATATATATATATATATATATATATATATATATATATATATATATATATATATATATAAAGTTTATATATATATACACACACATATAACTTATATTTTTTGTTTTCTCAAAGTTTGGTCACACCAAGGTAACTTATATTCTTTGCAACACATGATAAAGTTTAATTAAGTTATAAGGACTCCAAGATTGACCTTAATCCTAATCTCCAATCTCATGTGCAACATTTATATAATATGCTCTTACATCGCACTAAGATCTCGTTCTTAGCGTTGTTTTGAAATCAGAGTTACATAAGTATTTGACTAACATCTTGAAGGGGTACATGACCTATGCCTCAACTAAGAATTTAAACTATACATGAACCACATTCAAGAAAATACCAAGATGTTATTTTGATAGAAACCAAGGTAGCACCGCTTGAATCGTTCCTTCGAACAATGACTCATAAGGTGACTTCTAAGGCGGTCTTCACTCACTCAACCTGGTGTCGGACCTAAAGAGAGGACATTCTTCTCGCGATTACCAAAACTAGAAGGAAACCGCATACTCTGGGTAGGTTGGACCATGTCATTCCTAAAATATGGGTTCACGACAATGTCGCTAAACCTAATGACTATGACGGTAACTCCAACTAGGGGTTTTATTTACCTAACCTAGGAGGTCTCATCAAGTGCAAAGTTTAAGTTCGTTCTACGGTTTTAAATTTCTTATATGGTAAAAAGGGATCACACATGCAGGAAAGCTATGCATGAATATTTTATTAAGGTTGAGTGTTCCCATTAAAACTCTTTATTATGTTTACAAGGTAAGAAGATAACCCAGAAATTAATTTAATCATTTATTGAATACTGAGAAAATACTACAATATATTAACTTCAATTTCAATTTACTATATATAAATCAAACCCTTTTTTTTTTTTTACACAACTAAGAAACAAATTGAACCGGTGATTAGATGCACATTTCCTAAGTTATCCCTAAAACTAGCATCTCATGCATATTAACAAATTTCAATTATAACTTTTCGTAACAAGAGACTACATTAGACAGTTATTCATTTTACAATGACCTATAAAAATTACAATAATAATAATTAAATTACACATCGCCTTTTTTTTCATCATTCTTCCATCCTGCAAAACCCACGTGAGCATGATATCAGCGATAAATCGCTGGCATGGCATCCACCCTAATCAATCATAATTATCATTTTTCAGTTTCCCATTTACATCTGACAATAATTACAATTTGCAATCGAAATAAAAAGGTCTAGAAACATGTATTCATTGCATTTCATTTTTCTTCATTTTATAAACCTAGGAGAGAGAAAGAGAAAGGAAGAGAGAGAAAACATCATTTTGTCAAAAGTTCCAATACACACAACAAGTTTCATTATAGTGTTTTAAATAGTTATTTACGTGTGTTAAAAGTTTCCAGGGTGATTTGGCAACCCTACGAGGGTCCGCAGCTTTCTACTTTTACATTTTCTCACTAGCTACAAAACGTACAAAATGGGCTCGGAGGCTAAGAAACTGCTTCCAAAGGTTATCTTCCAATGAACACGCACACCACGATTAACTTTCTACGTGTCCCCAGATATACCAAGAGTTCATAAAGAATCGATGAAATTGAAAAAGAGCAACGGTTTGCGTTTGGTGGCTAGTTTTTTCTGGGGCCACTAGTCGTAGTTCACCCAATTGTAAAATGACAAAAGTTAGCTCGAGGGCCCAAAACCGCACATCCAAAATGACGTTCGATGGAGGAGCACGCAACGAGACATCTCCTACTAGTTCCCCTATATAAGGAGAGTTCATCAGAGTCGACGGGACTGAGAACTAGTAAACCATTTTCAAATGGCGACAAGTTTTCTAGAGCGACAAGAAGAAATTGGTCCAGTTTGACCTCATCAAACTGCGACCGAGGCCTACAAAATGGCTTCACCAAACTATCCCGAAAAGTGCTCTTTCCTATGCTGAATGTTCCATGCATTTGTCTAGTATAAATGCTAGAGGTTTGCAAAGACGGAACGTGATTTCTCTTTCCGGTTTCAAATGGTGGTCCCAAACGAAAGCCAACTTTCTAGTTTTAACAACTCTCTACTATTGTAAACCGATGTAACAGGGCTCCTATAAGAGCGTCAAAAGGATGTCATATGATCGTTTCGGGTCAAACCAAAAATCAAGGTGACTCCTCGTATACCAAGGTACACGAATGAAACTTCACATCTCGTTTCCAGAGTTGCGAAGGGTACTTAGTGAGTCTCCAAAATTGTAAAATTTAACTATTTTAAGCAAGAAGAAGGTCAACTTAATCAATGGAGAGTCAAATTTGTCTGGTCGATAAAACGATATTGGAGCGATCAAAAGGGTAAGAGTTTTCTAGATCATCTCGAAGCGAGGGTGATAGTTCATGTTTAAAGTAGGTGAGTTATAATGACTTCGAGAGTTACGACACGACACTTTATTGTTTTTTTGAAATGAGTTGAAGGGACATTTAACTGTATTAAAAATCTAATAACTTAATATTCTATTTAGTTGCAAAAGAGAACTAAAACACGAGAATTATGAGAGGTAAGGAAGAAGAACCATGCCTGGAGAACGAAGTCGGTCGAAGCCGCAGGCTTGGGTTCAGTCTCTTGCTTGGGCACTTCATCAACCAGTCCACGAGCGTCCTCAACTCCACCATTTTGCATACACGTCTACCAGGGAAGTTGCATTGCAAACAAAAACATCTTGTTTTCTATGCCTTGATGGTTTTCCATGCTCAATTCTAAAGCTCTTATTTTTGCACAAATCCACTTAATTGCATGCAGGGTTGATGGAATCCGCTTTACACGTACCCATTGCATTTTCTTGAAGGTTTCCAAGGCCTTTTTAACCAACTCTTTTTTTATTTTTATTTTTACACCTCCCTCAAATCATTGCAACCCATAAACCACATTCCTTTCAAGGCATTTAGTCAAACACTTCACATGCCTTAAGCATGCCTCCACATTTTTTACACATTCTCATGTGCTCATCAAACCAAGCACTAATGATTAATTCTAGGCATGATTCTACAAGAGGCACTCATGCCATCAAAGTATTTACAACCCTCATGCACTTTTCATGCATGCATGGATGAAAGCTAATTAAACAAAAATGAAGCTTACATGGTCAGGGTATGTTCCAAAAGACCACATCTTTTGAGGCATTCTGCCAAACAAATCACATGTCCTTTTTACATCCATTTTTTTGCATATGTTGCCATCATGGCATTTCCATGAGACAACATTTCTTTGAGGCATTCTATCAAACAGTTCATGTGCCTTTTTTAATGACCCATTTTTTTTTTATACCCATGCTATCATTGCAGTCCAGAGACCACATCTTTCGGTATTTTTTCAAAAAGTTCACATGAGTTGTGTATGCCTTCACATTTTGCATACAATGCAAATGATCAAGGTACACTACAAGACATTTAGACTAACATCTTCCCAAATTTTGATGGATTCCATGCGCTGTTCAAAGGATTCACACAGTCCAAAGCTCATTTTTTTTACATAAAATTGAGGAGAATTTGATGAAAATGAAAAAAAGGTGAACAAGTTGAGACCCATTTTTTCATGTGGTGAAATGTTGACTCATTTCAAAAACCATTTTGAAGTTTGCATGGCACCTTTCATCATTTCATTCATCAACATTTTTTTCCACCATTTAGCATGCATGATCTGCAACGTTTTTCATTTTTTTTATGAAATCTACAGAAATTTTTTGCCTCAAGAAATTCAACAATCAATCAAAATCAAATCATTTGTCCTTTGTTTTTTTTTATTTACTAGAAGCCCACGTAGGTGCTGGCATGGGCCGGGAGTATGGATGAGTTTATCGATGAGTTACAAATCAATCAGACACAAAAATTCCTTCATTTTGCATTATTCTCCCATGCAGGCATGTGTGCACTGCGGCACGGAAGAAGCTGAAAATGAATTGCAGGCGTCTTGCTTTACCTAAAATCAAATGCATCTTCTTGAAAGCTTCCAAGGCCTCTTCAACAAACTCTTTTTGAGCAGATCCCTGCGCCCCCAAGCCAACCGCCCCATGCCCAAAACTAACTCATTCCAAAATCCAAAATGACAAAACCCTAGCTGCATTTTCAAAACGTGGGAAGGGTTTTTAATCCGCCCCAGAGAATCACGGGTTTTCTTTTTTTTTTTTATTTTATTTTATTTTTGTTTGTTTGTTTTAACTAGATAAAAACACAAACAAGCCTAAAACGAAGAAAAAAGATAATAAACACACATAACGATCAAACTGCCAATTATTATTATATATATATAACACAAATTTATTAATAGTAATAATAATAATAATAACACAATTTTATTAACCGTATTACTAATGATGACACCAACAACAGGAAAGAATAATAATTAATAAATAAGATCGACAATATAAATTATAATATTATTACAAACATTATTATTATGATTTTACGGCTTAAAATAATGATAATAATTATTAATCCTATTAATGTTGACGACCCGACAAACTCGAAGAGCCGAGAACCAAATTTTCCTTTAACCAGTATAACCATCCATGACATGACGCTACGGGGTCCACAGTTTGGGGTGTCGACAATGACCCAAAGGGCAAGAAGGAGAGGGAAGGTGAACAATCTTCACTGCGACCTGGACACGGTCAACATCGGTCAACAAAAGCACACACACACCAGTCTCCCAGACTTAGCAACAAGGTCGGCAGGTCAGGGACTAGGAAACATTGAACGGGGCATTACATTCTCCTCCCCTTAAGAAAGCATCATCCTCGATGCGACATAACACAGAGGAAGAAAATGGTACACAACCAAAAACAAGTAAAGGGAAAAGTACACCCTATGGTTTAATATTTTAGCTACATAAAGCACGGCCACAGGGTAGTCTTAGAAACATTTAGTAGAAATTTTAACTTTCAAGGTTCTGTGAAGATT
Source organism: Taxus wallichiana var. yunnanensis (assembly GCA_018340775.1). NCBI lineage: Eukaryota > Viridiplantae > Streptophyta > Pinopsida > Cupressales > Taxaceae > Taxus > Taxus wallichiana. The sequence goes on from CM031240.1 coordinate 821,183,526, forward strand.
GGCAGTTCTCTCTTATTCGTTATTTCATTAATCTCTTTCCATTAACATTATTCTTAATTCAAGTCCTTTAAAATTTCATTTTTATCAAATTTTAGTTTATTCATTCATGTGGGTTCCCATCATGAACTATAGTCACAACACCCTACCAGGGTTATACACAACACCAAATTTTCACAAGCATACTTTTACATACTTTCACGACCGTACCACATCACAAGGGTTTCACCAACCATGGAATGACAACAAGTAGACCACATAACAATTAATTTCCAACAATTACGCCCTAGACATAGATCTAGTACACACATATGACTAACAAACAAAATCAACACGCTGATACATATACAATGGGTATCACATGACCCAAAAAATGATCATGACTATAACAACATAGTTCCAATCCAATATCCAATATCCATCCATACCAACCAAGGGGAGAGTCAAGCCTCATACATAACAAGTGTAAGAATACTCACACAGGTACACATAACTCACTATACCAACTCCACACATAACAAGACATCACGAAACAAACCCCGAGATATCTCCAAAAGTACCAGTAAAACTCCATATACTCCATATATCTAAAGCAACTCCATATACTCCCCAAAGCATCACCAGATAATCTCCATATACCTCCCAAGAGGAAGAAACATAGTGCAAAACCAAGTCGGGTCACTCAACCATAGAGCCCCATCAAAATATCAGGTCACTCAACCATAGAGTGTCATAAAGAATAACAGGTCACTCAACCATAGAGGCCCATCTCCTTTCTCCTTTTAATGAGGTCGGGTCACCCTATTGCCCTGGCACATAGAGCCCCATCACCCCCAACCCAAGTGACATAATAACTCATGGTTCAACAACCCGCTAGTTATCTGTAACTCCTTGGGGCGTACCCCCATACAACGAAGTGGGTCCATAGGTTCAACCACTCCATGGTTAATCCCATGACCCTAATCCAACACATTACGACATTAGAACCAACATAACAATCCATTCAAATGCCAAGTGGCAAAATCAAAAGCCTTGGGCTAGGCTACAAAACTTTCAAATATGAAAAGAAAGTTTTAAAACCAAGAAAAACAAATGGCTAATTAGCCTTGGTTAGTGCAAAATCCAAATGTTAATGCAACAATCAAATAAATGCCCAAAATATAAGAACATGTCAATCAAGAAAATGGCTGGTTCTAGCTAAAAGAGAAAGATTAATTTACTGAATAAAATACGTAATGAGAAAATAGCACATCACAATCACTATGTGGCCTCATACCGCCACCAAAGGGGTACTCATCGAGTTGCTGGCACTCGGACATCGAGCCTCAGCTCATGAAAATATACATGTAACCAGAAATGAGTATATCAAATAATGTAACTGTCATCATCTCTTCTTGAATCATCCTCCATACTCCCACAAGGATCAACATAGTCAAAATCACATAGGATTATTCAATGAACAATCCAATAGGAAAGAGCAGGGGACACAAGGTTGCATAAGTTGAGCCTAAGGTGGTGCACACCCACAATATACTGAGCAAGCTCGAAGTATACTAAACAGATAGAAGTGGATTTTCAGTCTATATAAGACTCCACTTCCTCACTCATACTCGGCTCAAGATTATGAAAACCTGGTCCACGCCTCCTCTCTCCACACATACACTCTTGATAGTTTATCCCCTTAGGGTCGTCTAGTGTAGGGTCCACGACATACACATAACTACATCACTAACACAATGGTAATTCACACACAACAACCATAACATATTACGCATGGTATATATACAGGGTAGATCACAATCATACATTCACGGGTGTAATACATCACTTTACCACATTATGCACCCAAGGTGCAATCACTACACAATAGGGTTCATAGGCTCACTATATGCCCCTATATCACAACATGAATCATTACATATTACATAAATCATACATACGATGGACATAGTAACATCACAACATAACATTCATTTACTACATACAAAGTGATACACACATTTCTTCAAAACATGGTAAAACATCATGATACATTCAATTCACTTTACATCAATCCATTCATACAACATATCGACACACCCACATATCACAATATGCCACAATGCTCCAACACCCCATCATCCACATTAGAATTCTTTTCACACATTCCAAGTAGTAATTCACACGTGGACTCTTCATAGAATCCACACAAAGGAGAGAGAATACTCCCATCCCCAACACATCAACATGATAACAAAAGCACACTAAGTGACATACACCTCATGTGCGTTCACACTATCACAATTACGACATAGATCACATCACTCTTAAAACACATTACTCTTCCAATATTTATCACCATCATGAAACACCATCACCATCATGCAACCCATCATGTAACACCATCACTATCATGCAAAATCATCACAACTCCAATCCATCCCAGAGGTTCGAGAGCATGAACCTCGCTCTGATACCATATGTAGTGCCCACACTTTACACACACAAATACAACAGTAAAATACCAGGATAATTTTTTTTTACTTACATTGCTCACTACACACAACACAACATGGGCTTCAAGTACAGAACTCGACTCGCATACGACAATCACAAAAATCATCGACTCACATAGACACACGAAAAAATGACGTAGGCATGCTTGACGCTACACTTTTCCCAATGGAAGGTTACTAGTAAAGACCCAACCACAAGAACATGGCTTCAGAATGGCGAACCCACAACACATCATTTCCTTAAATGTATTTTTGGTTAAAGTTAACATTCCAAGGACATTACGAGCAAGGATAAATTTTCTCGTTTGTCCACCTACATTTTCTTAAGTTTATTCCATGGTTGAAAATACAATTCGACCTTCTCAAGTTGGCTTCTTATACTTTATATAAATTTCCATAATTGACATACATATTTGGCATAAATCAAATTGCATACAAAAGTACTTAATTATCTTATTATTATGTAAAAATATTCTTCTCCAACAACGTTTATTTGATGTCTACAGCTTTTACCCTTACAACTCAAGCGAAAGTGACTTGATGTCCAAAACGCAATAAAAGGATTTGACGGAGATTTAGATACAGGGCAGCTTTTCACAAAAATATTTCTCGATTCACACTATATTTATTTCCCTACCATTGTTATTATAATTTGAAAACTTATTGAATTCCTATAAGATTTATATATATATATATATATATATATATATATATATATATATATATATATATATATATTTTTTCTATAATATAAGTTTGTTTTCATTTTTTTCAAAGTTTGGTCACACCAAGGTAACTTATATTCTTTGCAACGCATGATAAAGTTTAATTAAGTTATAAGGACTCCAAGATTGACCTTAATCCTAATCTCCAATCTCGTGTGCAACATTTATATAATATGCTCTTACATCGCACTAAGATCTCGTTCTTAGCGTTGTTTTGAAATCAGGAGTTACATAAGTATTTGACTAACATCTTGAAGGGGTACATGACCGGAAGAATTGTAACTATACATGAACCACGTTCAAGAAAATACCAAGATGTTATTTTGATAGAAACCAAGGTAGCACCGCTGAATCGTTCCTTCGAACAATGACTCATAAGGTGACTTCTAAGGCGGTCTTCAACACTCAACCTGGTGTCGGACCTGAAGAGAGGACATTCTTCTCGCGATTACCAAAACTAGAAGGAAACCGCATACTTTGGGTAGGTTGGACCATGTCATTCCTAAAATATGGGTTCACGACAATGTCGCTAAACCTAATGACTATGATGTAAAACTCCAACTAGGGGTTTTATTTACCTAACCTAGGAGGTCCCATCAAGTGCAAAGTTTAAGTTCGTTCTACGGTTTTAAATTTCTTATATGGTAAAAAGGGATCACACATGCAGGAAAGCTATGCACGAATATTTTATTAAGGTTGAGTGTTCCCATTAAAACTCTTTATTATGTTTGCAAGGTAAGAAGATAACCCAGTAAATTAATTTAATCATTTATTGAATACTGAGAAAATACTACAATATATTAACTTCAATTTCAATTTACTATATATAAATCAAACCCTTTTTTTTTTTCCATACACAACTAAAAACAAATTGAACCGGTGATTAGATGCACATTTCCTAAGTTATCCCTAAAACTAGCATCTCATGCATATTAACAAATTTCAATTATAACTTTTCGTAACAAGAGACTACATTAGACAGTTATTCATTTTACAATGACCTATAAAAATTACAATAATAATAATTAAATTACACATCACCTTTTTTTTCGTCGTCATTCTTCCATCCTGCAAAACCCACGTGAGCATGATATCAGCGATAAATCGCTGGCATGGCATCCACCCTAATCAATCATAATTATCATTTTTCAATTTCCCATTTACATCTGACAATAATTACAATTTGCAATCGAAATAAAAAAGGTCTAGAAACATGTATTCATTGCATTTCATTTTTCTTCATTTTATAACCTAGAGAGAGAAAGAAAGAAAGAGAGAGAAAAACATCATTTTGTCAAAAGTTCCAATACACACAACAAGTTTCATTATAGTGTTTTAAATAGTTATTTACGTGTGTTAAAAGTTTCCAGGGTGATTTGGCAACCCTACGAGGGTCCGCAGTTTTCTACTTTTACATTTTCTCACTAGCTACAAAACGTACAAAATGGGCTCAGAGGCTAAGAAACTACTTCCAAAGGTTATCTTCCAATGAACACGCACACCACATGACTAACTTTCTACGTGTCCCCAGATATACCAAGAGTTCATAAAGAATCGACTTGAATTGAAAAAGAGCGAACGGTTTGCGTTTGGCGGTTAGTTTTCTGGGGCCACTGGTCATAGTTCACCCAATTGTAAAATGACAAAAGTTAGCTCGAGGGCCCAGAAAACCATGTCCAAAACTGATGACGTTCGATGGAGGAGCACGCAACGAGACATCTCCTACTAGTTCCCCTATATAAGGAGAGTTCATCAGAGTCGACGGGACTGAGAACTAGTAAACTATTTTCAAATGGCAACAAGTTTTCTGGAGCGACAAGAAGAAATTGGTCCAGTTTGACCTCATCAAACTACGACCGAGGCTTACAAAATGGCTTCACCAAACTATCCCGAAAAGTGCTCTTTCCTATGCTTGAATGTTCCATGCATTTGTCTAGTATAAACGCTAGAGGTTTGCGAAGACGGAACGTGATTTCTCTTTCCGGGTTTCAAATGGTGGTCCCAAACGAAAGCCAACTTTCTAGTTTTAACAACTCTCTACTATTGTAAACCGATGTAACAGGGCTCCTATAAGAGCATCAAAAGGATGTCATATGATCATTTCGGGTCAAACCAAAAATCAAGGTGACTCCTCGTATACCAAGGTACACGAATGAAACTTCACATCTCGTTTCCAGAGTTGCGAAGGGTACTTAGTGAGTCTCCAAAAATTGCAAAATTTAACTATTTAAAACCAAGAAGAAGGTCAACTTATCAATGGGGAGTCAAATTTGTCTGGTCGATAAAATGATATTGGAGCGATCAAGAAGGGTAAGAGTTTTCTAAATCATCTCGAAGCGAGGGTGATAGTTCATGTTTTAAAGTAGACGAGTTATAATGACTTCGAGAGTTACGACACACGACACTTTATTGTTTTGCAAAGAGTCAAGGGACATTTAACTCGTATTAAAAAAACTAATAACTTTAATATTCTATTTAGTTGCAAAAGAGAACTAAAACACGAGAATTATGAGAGGTAAGGGAAGAAGAACCATGCCTGGAGAATGAAGTCGGTCGAAGCCGCAGGCTTGGGTTCAATCTCTTGCTTGGGCACTTCATCAACCAGTCCACGAGCGTCCTCAGCTCCACCATTTTGCATACACGTCTACTAGGGAAGTTGCATTGCAAACAAAAACATCTTGTTTTCTATGCCTTGATGGTTTTCCATGCTCAATTCTAAAGCTCTTATTTTTGCACATGATCAAAGGGTTTTGCAGAGGTTGTTGGAATCTGCTTTACATGTACCCATCATTTGCTTGAAGGTTTCAAGGCCTTTTTAACCAACTCATTTTTTTTTTTTTTTACACCTCCCGCAATCATTTGCCCATAAACCACACCTTTCAGTTCATTTTGTCAAATCAAGCATGCTTCCACATTTTTGCACATTCTCATGTGCTCATCAGACACCAAGAAAACATAATGATTAATTCTAGGCATGATTCTACAAGAGGCACTCATGCCATCGAAGTATTTACAACCCTCATGCACTGAACATGCATGGCTAAAAGCTAATTAAACAAAAATGAAGCTTACATGGTCAGGGTATGTTCCATAAGACCACATCTCTTTGAGGCATTCTGTCAAACAGATCACATGACCATTTTACACATCCATCTTGTGCATATGCTTGCCATCATGGCATTCCATGAGACAACATTTCTTTGAGGCATTCTATCAAACAGTTCAGTGCCTTTTTAACATACCCATTTTTTGCATATCCCGCTATCATTGCAGTCCCTGAGAGAGCCACATATCTTTCGTGTATTTTGTCAAACAGTTCACATGCTTCCACATATTTGGCACATTTTTCTACCAAGTGCATTTTGGGTACTGACAAACATACATTAAAAATTATCTTCCCATGATGCTTTGAAAGGATTCACACCAATTCTAAAGCTCCCATTTTTTTGACTAGTTCAGAATTTGTTGGAAATGAGAATTCAAACAATTTTCCACCCGTTTGGCTACATTTTGGTGAAACAAACACACTTGGACTATTTCCAAAAAACCCATTTTGTGGACTAATTTTTTTGCCATTGAGTCCAATCATTTTCCATGAGCATTTAAATCTACAAGAATTCACAAGTTTTCATTTTTTATCAAAAATAGTAGGGCATGTCACTGAAAATTCATAAATAAAAACATCTGACAAAGTCCCTTTGTTTTTTTTTTTTACTAGAAGCCCACGTAGGTCTGGGCATGGCTGGGAGTATGCTGGCAAAGTTACAAATCAATCAGACACAAAACTTCCTTCGTTTTGCATTATTCTCCCACGCAGCATGTGGCGTGGCCTGGGAAGAAGCTGAAAATGGCTGTGGCGTCTAGCTTTACCCGAATCAAATGCATCTTCTTGAAAGCTTCCAAGGCCTCTTCAACAAACTCCTTCAGATCCCTGTGCCCCCAAGCCAGCCGCCCCATGCCCAAAACTAACTCATTCCAAAATCCAAAATGACAAAACCCTAGCTGCATTTTCAAAATGTGGGAAGGGTTTTTCCCTAATCCACCCCCACAGAGAATCACGGGTTTTCTTAGTTTTTTTAAATTTTTTTTTTTTTTTTTTTGTTTGTTTTTAACTAGATAAAAACACAAACAAGCCTAAAACGAAGAAAAAAAAATGATAATAAACACACAGTAACGATCACCAAATTATTAATAATAATAACACGAATTTATTAATAGTAATAATAATAATAATAACACAATTTTATTAACCGTATTACTAATGATCACCCGACAACGAGGAGTAATACAATTAATAAGCACAGATCGACAATATAAATTATAATATTATTACAAACATTATTATTATGATTTTACGGCTTAAAATAATGATAATAATTATTAATCCTATTAATGTCGATGACCCGACAAACTCGAAGAGCCGAGAACCAAATTTTCCTGTCCACACAATGGGGTGTCGACAACAAGGTGACCAAGAAGGACTTAAGAAGGAGAGGGAAGGTGAATACTTAATGAGTGTGAGTTAGAAAGTAGATATCTATAGATATATTTTAGTACATATAAATCAGAAGATTATGTTGTGTTGTTGACGTGTATTTTACTTATTTTTAAATCAATAAAGCTATCATTTATTATTTTAGTTTCATTTTTTTGTATTGCATTTTATGCATTATGACATCATCTATCTAGAGTATTGCTCAAGTATGATGTATCCCTTAACTAGTACCTCTAATCGTAACTACATCACTCTCTTTACTCAAATACAACCATACATCAGTATCTAATAAAGAAATTATACTCAACCTTATGGTGATTGAGACTCTCTTAACCTCTCTTGCACTTAGAGGTGAATTTTTTAAATCTTCTCTATGAATTTCCAAGCTTTTTGTATGTGGTTATGTCAACACAATATCAAAAGAAGTTATAGGTAAGTAAACAAAACGCTCTCAAAAAAGTTTTATTAGTAGAAAAATGAAATGCCTTGTTATAAGATTTCTTAATATACACCATATTCTCATCCCAATTCTTATGATGATTCCTATTATACACTATAAAGATTTAGCCCAAGGTTTAATTGAACATCCGGGCTTGTCCATTAGTCTACAAGTGAATGTTGTGGATATTTTCAATATAGTGTCTATATTTTCCAAAAATGTTTGGCAAAAACTCACCTACAAATCTAGAATCCCTATCTCAAATGATAAAATTGGAAAACTAACATGAACCCACACATAAGTAAAAAAATTAGTTTTGCATCATTTCCTAGACAATTTTCTTACATGGAATACAAACACGCATTTTTCTAAACCATTCCACAACAAAAAACAAGTAGCTTTGCCTCTTTTTGACAAGGAACAATCTCTAAAAAAATCCATATATATTCTTTTCCATGAACTAGAAGGAAATACTACCACAATATACATACCCAATTTTATATTATTAAGCTTACTTTCACTACAAAACACACACACACACACACCCATTGAATTTTGCAACATAAACTTACATGTTTGGTTGATACACATAAATTTTCAAATATGGAAATATCTTTATCACAAAAAAATAACCTACAACTTTTGAAGTATGAAATTCTCTCATTAAATTAACCCTTGCTTGATTAAGAACACACAACTTACCCAACATAAAGAGAAACCCATTTCGAGATACTAGGCCTTCTTGGGCTCAAAATATATAATGTTTAGATTATTAACTTGAAGAAACACTTCCCAAGATTTGTATCATTCTCATATTCTAATATATATGAATCTTGTACAACATTCTTACATAAGGATATAGTGCCCAAATCTGAAACAAATGGAGGTCTACAAAAATATTAACTAACTTGTTAGTCAAACCTCTCTTTACTTGATAACCAAATGAAATAGTTCCCAAAGATGAAATGAAAGGATGTATGCACAACATATTAACTAGCTTGGTAGTCACACATTTCTTGTACTTAATAACTAAATGAAATTTTTGCAAGAAACCCATCCATTTATAACGATGTGTTTAATGTAGTTTATATTGTTCTTGAAAATATCGATGATCTGTGTACAATGGTTTCTTTTCCCATTAGATAATGCCTACATTTCTTAACCATTGATCTAGATTATACAAATTTTATTCATATGTACAATAATTCAAATTTGACACATGAAACAACTATGAATGATAACATACAATATTTCCTCCTTGAAATAGGAAAACCCCATAGTGTAGTTACTTACATAGGTTTCCAAATCAGAATTTTGTTGCAAATTTGGAAAAGAAAAAATGATGTATTAATAAGCTTGTGTTTAAGCTCAACAAATGCAAAAACTATTTCTTACCCCAAGTAAAATATTTACCAAATTTTGTAATTGTGTTTCCACGTCAATGCAATAGAGAAAATATTTGATGAAATTCCTCAATTATTGAACTAAAACCACAAATATTCACATATCAATCACATTGGAATGCTTGGGAAATGTCATTTTGACTTCTATTTTCTTTGGATACATCCTCAACTTTCCATCTTCGATCACATGCCTTAATAGGTAATCATTTTTTTGGAAATTCACATTTATTTCCATTGAACCATAGTTTGTTCTCCTTCAAAATCACAAAAAATATTTAAAATGAATTAGATGCTCATCATAAGTATTTATAAAAAATGAAATATCATCCAAATAAAAAATCACACATGAATATATGAATGACATTGATACATATTTCATTAATCTCATGAAACTTTCATAAGCATTACACAACCCAAAAGAAAATAATAACCATTTGTTAACATATTGAATTATCTTGAGCATTGTTTTTCAAAGTACTAATATATATATATATATATATATATATATATATATATATATATATATATATATATATATATATATATATATATATATATATATATATATATATATATATATATATATGTATATAAATTCTTGATCTAAAAAATAATTTGTTTGCTTTCTTACCTCATTCACCTCCATCAAACAAACATTTATGAATACCAATTTCAAAAAGAGGAAAATTCGGTAACACTTGCATTTCATCCTCAACGACCCTTTCCTCGACACACCTATAGAATCTTGGAAAACTTCCGTGAATTGTTGTGACACCTATCCCATTTTCTTTTATCTTTGTTAAAATAAATGATATGAGAAGTTTTATATCCCACTATTTTAATATCTTACTTATATCTCAAAAGAAGCAAAACTCCCACTATAAATAATAATTTTTTTAGATTGAGTGGCACGTACTCAGGATATCTTAGATTTACCTTCCTAAGATTTAATAATTTAGTTTTCTCCATTAGTGACCAACTCGATACCAATTCTATTTTCTAATGAGATAACATCTCTTACACACATATTAGGGTTACCAAAGATTATCTTTGAAAACAATATGATGTACAATATAGACCAAAAAATATTTAATTATGTAATGTTCATTTATCCCAAACTTAATTTTACAAAGGTGTTTGGTTACTTGTATCTCTAATCCTTGTTTCACCAATCCCAAAGTATAAGGGTTGGGATGATTATATGTTTCTAACCCAAATTTTCCACCAACTCTTTGTTAATCAAACTTTCTTGAAAGCATGAGTAAAAAGAGCATCAATTTTTGTCATTTTGTTTGAATTTTTATATGGAAAAGTTTGGTATAATCACCCTTATCATGATAATAATTTATACTCAAAACATATCTCTATATGAAAGGAGGTACACCATAACCTCTCATTCACGTTGAAGTTGCACAATCGATTTCTTTACCTTAAACCAAAGTCTTAGTCTTCTTATTCTTTTTGGTTTTGGACAAATGTTTTCTAAAAACAACTTTGCAATAATTATTTTCTGTAGGAATATCAATATCATAGTTCCCATAGTTCTTTTCAAATCCTTTTGAAAAAAAAGTAGTAGTAGCATTACACTTACCCTTACATTTACTTTTTCATTAACATTTTTGTGCATTTCAAGAGGAATACACACCCTTTATTTTGTCTATCTCTATATACTATTCATATGCTATGGCCATCACCAAGGCCGACCTATTAAGCATGAGAAAGTATAAATGATATAATAAAATGATATGGTAAGCCACAAGTCAACTACTCATATCCTAATACAAGCAATAGGTTAAGGGCATAGCATGCCCTTCCCCTTCAAACCAACGTTGTCCTCAATGTTGAATAATCTTGGATGTTGCAGAAAAACCTTCATCCTCCCAGGTTGCATCTTCTATGCTCAGATTCTTCCACTTGATCAAATATTCCTTAATGTCTCTGGTTCTCAACCTCTTAGTACGTGTTTGCAGAATCTTCTCTGGCTCCAAAATGATTCTTCCTTCCTCATCAAGTTCTGGTAACTCTTTCTGGGCTTCAAATTTTTGTCCAATAACCTTCTTCAGGCATGAAACATGGAATATTGGGTGTATGTGTGAAGATGGAGGCAACTCTAGTTTATAAGCAACACTGCCAATTTTCTATAGAACCTGATAAGGGCCATAATATTTAGGAGCAAGTTTGTTGTCCTTTTTCTGTTGCTTTAGGGACATCTTGTTTGTAAGGATGGAGACGTACAAAAACCAATCACCAATTTCAAAATGTCTTTCACTACGGTGTTGATCTTGCTTGTTGTTTCATCTGTTTTGTGTTAATGCTAAATTCTCCTTCAAACTAGCCAAAACATGTTGTTGATGTTGAATGTGTTCCTCAACATCTCTGACCTTAGTTTGCACCCTCAAGGAGGAAGTGATAGAAGGTGGATGGTAACCATATAATGCTAAAAATGGGGTCATTTGAGAAGAGGTATGAAAAGATGTGTTATACCACCATTCTGCAAGTGGTAGCCATTTAATCCACCTTTCTTGCTTATCTGATACAAAACAACGTAGATACCCCTCTAAGCATTTGTTGACCACTTCCATTTGCCCATCAGTTTGAGGATGATAAGATGAACTGTGAGCTAGCTGAGTACCCAAACATGAAAATAATTCCGTCCAAAAATTACTTGTGAAAATAGGATCACGATCACTTACAATTATCTTTGGGGTTCCATGTAGCCTTTGAACTGTCTCCAAAAAATAGTTGTGACTGTACTAGCTGCAAATGGATGTGATAGGGCACAAAAATGGGCATATTTTGTGAGCCTATCCACAATCACAAAAATAACATTCTTACCCTCTGAACAAGGCAATCCGGTGATGAAATCCATGGAGACCTCCTCCCATCTCTGGCTAGGAATTGGTAAGGGTTGCAACAGACCTGGTGTCTTAATTGTTTCCCCTTTGTTCTGTTGGCACACTAAACACTCTGATACAAAATTTTGTACATCCCCCTTGAGTCCTTCCCAAAATAATTCTCTTTTTATTCTATGATATGTCTTCAAAAACCTAGAGTGTCCTCCAATAGGTGAGGCATGTAGCTCTGCAAGAATCTTATGCTTCAACTCAGAATCTTTACTCAAGTATAACCTGTCCTTGTACCATAGGGCATTACCTTTCCACTCAAATTTGTTAGATGTCATAGATCCTTGCTTGATATTTTGTATTAGAGATTGTGTATCCTTGTCTTGATCCCATTCCAATCTTGCTTCATCCACCCAATCGGCCATCAACATGGACATTCCACATAGTAAGGCATCTACGGATGTATCCCTTCTAGACAACGCATCAGACTACTACATTTTCTTTACCCTTTTTGTATATGATTTCAAAATCATAACCCAACATTTTTGTACCCACTTTTGTTGTTCCTCAGATGATAACCTTTGCTCCAAAAAGTATTTGAGACTATCATGATCATTTTTACCTTGAAGTGTCTACCCATGAGATAGGGCCTCCATTTCTTGACCGCATGAAGAATAGCCATCATTTCTTTCTCATAGATAGTTTTTGAGCAGATCTTTTCCTTTGAATTGGTGACTCTCAAATGCAATTGGTCTTCCTTCTTACATTAGAACTGCTCCCAATCCTGATCCTGAAGCGTCACATTCAACAATGAAGGTTTTTGAGAAGTTGGGAGTAGCCAAAACTAGGGTGTTGCACATGGCTTCCTTCAATTGCTCAAAGGATTTAGTGGCTACGTCTGTCCAATGGAAGGCATCCTTCTTTAGCAATGTAGTGAGTGGGGTTGCTATTCTACCATATCCCCACACAAATCTTCTGTAGTACCCTGTTAGTCCTAGGAACCCACGAAGATTTTTGAGAGTTTTGGGCCTTGGCCATTCCACCATAGCTTTGATCTTCTGAGGATCAACTTTGACACCTTCATGGGATACAATGTGACCCAAGTACTCTACCTCTTGTACACCAAAAGAACATTTGGATGGCTTTGCATAGAGAGTATGTTTCTCCAAAACTTCCAACACTTTATTTACATGTTGTAAGTGTTCTTCCCATGTCTTACTATAAATCAATATGTCATCAAAGAAAACTAATACAAATTTCCTTTAAAATGGCCTAAAAATAGTGTTCATCAAGCTTTGAAAGGTTGAAGGTGCATTTGTAAGACCAAAAGGCATTACCAAAAACTCATAATGGCCCTCATGAGTCTTGAAAAGCCATTTTATGAACATCTTCCTCTTTTATTCTAATTTGATGGTACCCCGAACGAAGATCTAATTTTGTGAAATAAATAGCACCATGCAATTCATCAAGTAAATCATCAATTACTAGAATAGGAAACTTATCTTTGATGGTGTACTTGTTGAGTTCTCGGTAATCTGGACACATCCTCCATGTTTCATCCTTCTTACGTACCATGACCACTGGTGAAGAATATGCACTCTGGCTAGGCCTGATGATACCTGCCTTCAACATTTCCTGAACCATTTTCTCGATCTCACTTTTCTGGGAATATGGGTATCTGTATGGTCTGATGTTAGGTGTTTGGCTCCCTGAATCAACTAAATGGCATGATCATGATCCCTAACTGGTGGTAGTCCCTTTGGAATTGCATCAAAAATAGATGAGTGAGCATCAACAATCTTCTGAAGATCGGGTGGCATTGAAGACTCTATATTTTGTACTTCTATGGAAAATAACTTTGCTATAAATCCATCTACTCCTTTTCTAAGAACCTTCTGCATCTGATGAGAGCTAATAATCTATGGAGACTTAGCTACCATCCCATTCAATTGTATTTTCCTTCCATCTAAATGAAATCACATGAACAATTCTTGGAAATTCATCTCTATAGTACCTAAGGTTGTGAGCCATTGGACACCCAAAACAATATCTACCCCTCCCATAGAAATAGAAAACATAGGTGAGTCTAACATGTAGTCTCCCATGGAAAGCTTGATACTATGGCACTTTCCTTGTGCACTTGATTGTCCCACCATCCGCAATCATAACTTGCATTTCTGGAGCTGGGTAAATAAAACAATTGAGGTGAGGAAGCTAACTTACTATTTATGAAGTTATGAGTACTCCCTCTCAGTCGTCAATCAAACACTCAAGTCACCTTCTATTTTTGAGATAGCCATAACCTTGAGTGTTTGAGGAGTACTAATACTCACTGTGAAGTGAATTTGCATGGCAAGAAATTGTAGGTTGGTGATCCTCTCTTCACTTCATCTTCTACTAGTTCCTCGGCCTCTCCTATAATTTCAGCTTCCTCATCATCCTCATTACCTCCATCAATATAGAACAAATTCTTCTCAAACATTTGTGTCCCAGGTCCATATTTTCTATCACAATTAAAACATAATCCTTTTTCTCTCTTTTCTTCCATTTGTTGAGGAGTCACTCTAATTGGCCTAAAAATGAAGGGAAGAGATACTTTATGAATCTAGTGTGTTAATGAAAGGTGATTCCTCCTACTACAAATGGGAAATTTTCCTCTTACATACGATTGCTTGATAATATGAAAAATCAAAAATCTGAACCTGGAATTAAACATAAGTACCTCATGCTTGATGTGGTCCTTAAGACCCCCTTAAGAAAAAGTCATTGGATTAGATTCTCTTCTTGAATATTCTCCACCCTTAAGGATAAGTTCGGGTTGATTTACATGCAGAATAATATTACCACGATGATCCTATTATTGCGAGTAAACTTTCTAATGAATGAATAAAGTAGTTCTAAAAACATTCAACTGGAGTTATAGTGCAATTGAACTCTGTAAAAATTTCCAAGTGACAACAAGACCATTCTTTGCCTCACCAAAACATAACCATCGATACCAAAACTTTTGACTTGCTTGAAGTTCAAGATTCAAAGGATGTAATGTTTTTTTGTCTTGATGGTGGATTGATGTAACTCAAAAAGTTCTGCCATTTGATTTAAAACAATTTTCAAAAATTAAGGATCCTTACCATCAAAATTTTCTTGCATATCCACTTTCGACATTTGAATGTTCCATGGTTGCAAAATAATAATTTGCATTCTATTGAAATGACTTTGCTCAATGAAAATGTGATCCATCAATGGTTAAACATAATTTTATTGCTCTGAATGTTCACGAGAAGATCCTCCTTGATAATTGATATGGGCCGATTTGGGCCATTAAAAGTTTACCCTTTACATTTGCATGATATCATCCAACCGATTTTATTGATTTGGTTATATCTCCTTTAGAGGCCATCTCAAACACAAAGATGATTTTAGAGGCATATTGGAAGAAAACGATTCCCTTTGAATATGTGGGCGTATCTATTTAATTGGAATTGAATCTAAATAATGAAATATTGTTCATTTGAAGAGTTTTCCCATAATCCAAATTTATACAAGGTAATTTCTTTTTAAGTGGTACATCTGCATCTAAGGATTTGATCATTTGCAAAATTTTAAAAACCATAATTTTGTGTTTTGTCTCACATTTAGTGCCTTTTTAATGTGAAATCAAATTGGGGGAGATTTTTTAAAAACATTTTTAAATTTCATTTTCAAGTCTTTCTCTTCTTGCCCTGAAAATTTTAGATTTTTTCTTCTTTTATAATTTTTTGTAAAAGTTTACCTTATTTCATTTTTCAACCATATTCTCATAAAATCAACTTTTCTAAACATGGAATTTTAATCCTGTGAATCTTTTGCCATTCCTTAAGCTTTAATTAATTTAATCGATCACAAGATGAATCAATTAGTATTAGTATATTCTATCTGTTTTTTTGTGAATTTGATCAAAATCCTTAAATTAAAATCCTGATTCAAGATCGTGGTCATCATGGGTGCCCTTTTTGTACCTTAACTTAGCATAAATCCATCTATGAAACTTTGGGTAAAATTCGCATCTTCATGAGAGCTAATAATCTGTGGATTAGAATCCTTTCTCCATTAAATTGTATTGTCCCTTATCAGGGAAATAAATTGCATGAACAATTCTTGGAAATTCAACACACGCTCATAAGGTGAGCTAAAACACCTCCAAAAAAGTGCCATTGCTACCCTCCCAAATGCAAATCTCCAGATGGTCCTCTAAAGGAAAGATGAATCAGTTCATCGTGGATGATATCATGCGAATGTATGGAAAGCTTCAATGTATGGCACTTTCGCATCCGTCCATTGATCCATCAAATCATATACAATGCATTTCTAGAGGTCATTAAATAAAACAATTGAGATAGACAAACTAACCATATTTACTTTTATATGAAGTTATGAGTACTCCCTTGTCAATCAACACCGCACCTTGATTTTTGAGATAGCCAATAACCTTGATTCCATTTGAGAGTACTAATACTAAATATGCATGCATGATGGAAATTGTAGGTTGGTGATCCTCTACTTCATCTTCTACTAGTTCCTCACCTCTCCTATAATTTCATCTTCCTCATCATCCTCATTACCTCCATTATATAGAACAACTTCTTCTCAAGACATTTGTGTCCCGGTCCATATTTGGATATCACACAATTAAAACATAATCCTTTTGCTCTCTTTTCTTCCATTTGTTGAGGAGTCGAGTCTAATTGGCCTAGAAAATGAAGGGGAAGAGATACTACGGTCTCTGTGTTAATGAAAGGTGGCCTCCTACTAAAGAACTTTTTCCTCTCGCAACTTTCGACGTGCATGATAATAGAATCAAAAAGCTTGAGTGGATTAAACATACGTACCTCATGCTCGATGTGGTCCTTAAGACCCCCAAGAAATAGGTCATTCAGATTCTCTTCTGGAATATTCTCCACCCTTAAGGATAGGTTTTGGAATTGATGCACATAATCTTTGACTGATCTTGTTTTCCATAACTTTGCTAATTGACTAAAGTAGTTCTCTGAAACACTGGAACTATAGTGCAATTGCAACTCCTCGGTAAAAATGTCCAAGTGACACCGAGACCATTCTTCTGCCTCTGAGCACATAACCATCGATACCAAACAATTGGTCTGGTTCAAGATATAGGGATGCCAATGTCACCTTTTTTCCTGATGGTGTTTGATGTAACTCAAAGAAGTTCTCCATTTGATTTATCCAATTCAGGGATCCTTACCATCAAATTTGCGCATATCCACTTTCGACATCATGTTCCGTGGTTGCGAATAAGTTGGATTCTGATTGGGCTGGAAAAGTGATCCAACATGGTTATTTTGTCCATGATTTTGAATTAAAGATCCTCCTTGGTTGATATGGGCGGATTTGGGCCATATTGTTTACCCTTTACATGTTGCATGATATCATCCAACCGATGATTGATTTGGTCTATGTCTCCTTTAGAGGCCATCTCAGATTGTACATTTCGTAGCTCATACTCAAGTTGGCTCACCTTATGATCAACTGAGGTAAACCCTAGTGCTGAGGAATCTATATTTACCCCTTTTGACTCCATCTCTTCAATCACTACCCCATCTTTATCTAGGGTTTTTACCCGAGTAACCGATTCTTTTTTGCTCTTGTGGAAGGCCCCGCCATGATGTCAAACCTTAGGGTTTAGGTTTTGATACAAATTCAGGCCAAAGAAAAAACACAGAGAAGATACTAATACTATTTTTTGAGATATTTCCAAAATGTAAAGAACTTGAAAAATTCCACAATTTTTACCTAGGGAGCGATTTTATGAAAAACCTAAATTTGTAATAACTTTTAAAAATAAATCAAAAAAGTCTAAAATTTTCAGGAACCTTACTTGAAATGTTTCTCAACTTTGGTAAAAATATCTCCCACCAATTCACTTTGGTTCGCAATATATGGCGGAAACAAAAATTAGGGTTTTTGCCCTAATTTTGGCCCAAATCGCAGCTCTGATACCACTTGTAATGAAATTACTTGTATAATTTAGATTATGAGAAACAATAGAACACCAAATAACACAATATTTCAGAATAATGATCTCAATATGCAATTAGAATAGCTTCGCCACTTCGAGGGGGCAACCTCCAAACCATATAATAAGACTCAAATGCTCAAATGATAATGAAATACTACCTATAATCCCCTATATATACTATTCATACATATCCTAATACAAGCAATAGGTTAAGGGCGTAGCAGGTATCATGGTCCAATACATCTTTAACCATTTGGATAACCTTCTTGCAAAATTCACTTGTATAATCTTGCACACTTTGGCCTTGTTTTTACCCAAAATATTGTCAATTGATGAACCATTCCTCTTTATTAAAAATAGGATAAAACATCCCTTTGTATTTAAATTATTTCCATTTAAAAATTGGTGGTAACTTCTTAACAAATAAGAGATGAACATAAATTTCAAACCAAGTCAAAAATGATTATAAAATTTCAATCTTGAAAAATAAATTTATTGTTCTTCATAAATCTAATGCAAAATGAATATACCTCTAATTGGGACAATAGACGAGAATTTTTCTCGGCATTCACTTCATGTTAGTAAGGTTGATTTTTGATCTTATCCTTCACTTTTAATGGAGGTTGAGATTAGTTAGTACATATATTCTTCTTCTCATCACCCTTAGTTTTCAACTTTTCACTTACTTCAAGTGCTTTCATAGAAGTTCCTATATTTCCCCAAGATCTTTCATAATATTCTCCTAGGATAAATTTTTTTGATGGATAGAAAGATGTTGGAAACATCCTTGTTGGTACCCCACACACCCCATTCCCTTTGGACAATAAAATGAAGCCACCCTATTTTAAACAAGTATAAAACTAGTTTTTCTAGCTTTGAAATGATCATAGAGGAATCTTGAAGTTAGTTGATGCTCTCTATTTATAAAAATGGTAGATCATATTGAACAAGATATAAACAAGTTTGACTTATCCCTTTTATCTTCAAACTAACAAGGGGAAGAATCATCTTTGTTTATAACCTTTTAGTGCTCAAATTCACCTTGTTCAAGATTTAGTACCTTTCAAAATGTTCTCTTTGATGGTTTAAATGTTTTTCACATGTGCAAAGTGATAAAGAAGAAAAATCCATGACTTAACCATTTAATTTAAAGCAAAAACAACTTAAAGCGTTCAAGTGGCAGTTTGGTTTATTTATAACTTTATAGTGGTTTTAAACCATCAAATTATAAATCACTTGTTTAACTTTGTTGCAAGTTCATAGTGGCACTAATTTAAGATAATTGTCCCCAAGGACACATGCCTTTGATTAGTACTCGAGCATCTTTGAATCTAAAGCCAAAGTGACTAAGTCTTATGGAGCTCGAGATATTTCGATGGGAGATGAGTATTAACCATCGGTGAAGCAAACTAGAGTTGGAGAAGAGACTAAACACCAACTCATGAAAATTGTCACCCATCAATGAAGAAAGATAGATTTCATAAGACTCCAATTACACCGATGTGTGACAAGTGTCAAACATCGATGGAATGACCAAATAAGGCATGCCGGAGAGACAATACATTGATTCTCTCCATATGGAATCGATTGGTATGCCAAAGGTACAATGTAAGGAAAAATTATAAAGACCATAAATGCCATCGATGTGTGACAAGTGTCAAGCATCATTGATGTGAAGAAACACATGTTGAGGCCATAAACAAGAATCCCTATAGAGCATAATGAGAAACATTTGAGACACATGCCTCACATCGAAGTAGCATTGGATACAAGTGCCCAAAGGTTTAGACCTCGATCAACTTCTGGAAACATTAAGATTGATTGTCCATACATGTTAGTGGTATACTAAGGCAAAGGTTCAAGGCGTAAAATTAAGAAAAGAGAGGTCGCGTGGCATAAAACCAATGGCTAAGTCACTAAATTCTGTCAAGACATGGTCAAATAAAAAAAAGGACGCATACATTATATAAGGCTGAGTCATGTGTTAAATTAAATAGTTGAAAATATTAATTCAATTAAACATATTAATGGATTGAGTAAAAATGAGGCATGACATAAACCTTTGTTTTCTCATATATTTTGACCGGTGCATCCATTTAACTTAATACTTATTTCATCGGGAGTGTAATTCAAAGGGCTACACACGAAACAAGTTTGAGAAATAATTATGAATAAACCTTCAATATTTTTAAGACAAGAGCTTTTACCGCCATATGCTTCATTCCTTTCAATTTAATGGTCTTGAATAATTTATTATATGATTTTTATTGATCGATTCATTCATGGAGATGCCTCGATGCTAGATATTCCTTCTTAGACCCCAATAGAACATAGAAAGGGACTTTTGAATCAAAATTCGATTCTACAAATGCAATATTATGATAAGTGGTAGCCATAATTCCATGTAGCCTCTTAATCTCATGGGATAATCTTGTTCCTCTCACATGGATCATCCCTTTAATAAAAACTTTCTTTCCCATAGTGATTAATCATCACTCCTTCAACTAAAATACCATAATATGCCTCAATGGTTGCATTTATAGGATTTAATTGTAATTCTTGGTGGTTTAGAGGGATTCTTCTCCCCTCTTTTTTGTAATTTAAGAGTTCTAGAGCATATCAAAGAATAATCTAGACTTCATCTTCCCATAGATATCCCAATCTACATTCTAAATATCATATTGACAAAAACAATTCAATAAAAAGAGTAGAGTTGGAGCTCTATATGTCTAAATTGTCTCAATGTTTGATTTTTTTCTTCTGAGAAATAGATCAATTTTAGTTATTAAGTAGAGTTTGCATCTTGATATTTAGTTTAAATTTTTAGAGTGAATTTATTAATCCTAGCTAGTATATCTTCATGAGTTATTTTTCTCTAAACCTAATTTCCTACATGTACCAATGTAGTCTTAGTTATCAAAGTGTTTAGAGATAGTGGTGAATGAATAAATAACCTATATTCTTGACCGAGGTCCCTTAGACATTTTTCCCGAAGTTAATATAGGAACGAGTTAAACTATTTCTTGTTAGGTCTAGTTTTGTGAGACTTAATTTCTTTCAAGGTTCTTATTATGTTTAATGACCGGAAACGAGAGCCTAGTTGCCTTTTCTACCTTACCCTTCCATATTTTTGAGTTTACCTTGATGAATATCCAACCATTTAAGTCATTGTAAATACCATTGGATTAAAATTAGTGATGATCAAAGTTATCTAGATATGAAATAAATAATCTAAATGGTGGTTTTTCCAAACACTCCAACCCTTTGTAGGTTAACATTATGTCACATATCATCCATACAAATTTATATGTATTGAGTATTCTGTACCTAGAACCCCAATTCCATATAGGTTATTAAATGATTGAGGTTAACTCCTATTTTACAAAAAAAATTCCAAGTTTTCACAAAACACCCACCAACAATTCCCTACCAACTTGAGGAATCTTTATTCTTCATCTCAAGGTATTCTCTCATCTTCATTAGCCATGCTTCTCACTTCTCTATTCCACCTTTTAGATATCTCTTGCCTTAAAGGAACCACAACACCTTTTCAACTAACACTTTTGCTCTAGTAACGGGCATATATATATATATATATATGAAAATATCACCCAACAAAACCACACATGAAAAAAATCCAAATCTAAGACCATCTAATCCATAATTATTATAGATATTCAATAAATAATTTATCAAGAGAAATATTATACTCAATATCCTAACAAGACTTGATTGTCAACTTTTATTCATCTCATTAATTGTGCTTAGAATTGTATTGGAACTAATTATACTATAAATAAAAAAATAAAAACACAATGTAAAACCAAATAAAGTACTAAAAACAATACCATAAATAGAGATGTGAAGGCAAGATTTATATGGAGAAACCCAATGTGTAAAAAAATCTAAAAGAGTGAGTGGCTTCCTTCTCTTTCCACTATCTTTTTGTGGAATTACAAGTATATCTACTTCAAAGGCCTTCATGGATATTTAGTTACAATGACAACATGCCCAAACCCCGAGAAAGTACTACTATTCAACCTACTAAACTAATTTATTACACACTTAAACATCCCAAACACATACAACCAAGAAGAAATGCTAGGAATCACAATCGAATGCATACAACTACCCCCATAGGATTACTTACGCTTGTTTACATTTTGAGAAGCATGAAAAATAAGGGAAAATATATAATGGGAAGAGACAATGTTTACAACCACTCCCTTTCCTTTTTGAGGCCTCATGCGAAATCACCAATTTCCACGGGTGAAATCGTTGATGCCTTTACTAGTAGTTGTGAAATTGTGAAAATGGTTATGGAACAACTCCCTAAGAAAACCGATGGTCATAATTAGAAGAGAGGTTGGGAAATTACACATGTTTTTATAGACACGTATGTAACCTTCTATGGGTTTTTCCTTGAAAAGTAACCTTTATGTATTACTATAAGGTGTCTATTATTAATGATTCCCAGTATCAATAACCTTTATGTATTACTATACTTACCGAGACGTGACTATAAAGAAAAAAATTCAAGTCTTTGTAGCGAAAAGAGGAAGTGTTAGATTTCATGCTAACAATTCATGATCTGATTTGGTAAATTTGGAAAAGATTCAAAGATGTGATATCTCCATCCGATGACCTTGGTTGACTATGTTTTGGATTAGCTATGTAGGCAACATATCAATCATACAAATATGGAATGTCAAGAACATCAAGGATTTTAGGGTTCTTCATCACAAGTGAATCTCACATGGGTGAAATATCATTATTGAATAATTATTGTTGGGTGTATTTTATATAATATACCTCTTTGAACAAATCAAATTAATATGGTTGAGGTATTCCTCTACTACTAAACCCATCCATTTACTAGTTCCTTGCAAAATAATAATATTCTAGATTTCACTTTGCCATTGATGTCATGGATTTATTGTCATTTACCCCAAAATTTAGTGTAAATAATATGCACTCTTTGTGTGTATCTCAAGTATTGAACAAAATTTATGTCCTATTTTGTTCGGTTGTGAAATATTTGCACAAATTGAATAGGATTTTTTTATATGTGGCATTCTCGACCATTAGGTTGTAAACCTCATTATGAATACAATGTTTTGTACCGCTTTCGTGTCTTTCTTATGGGGAGGATCCTTTGGTTAGATAGTATGTTACTTTTTTGAATTTTTTTTTGCTATAAGGTTGGTATTGTGTCATACTATAATTGGATTTTATTTCTATTAAGACTTGTTCTTTAGTGGAGGAGTAAAATGGGTTGTAATTTTCATCTTTCTTTTGACTTTATTTTCAATCTTGTTTTCTACAAGTGTCTCTTGGGTTTTCACATGGAAGTATCTCCATGAAAAATGTGTAGATAAGAAGTCTACTATTGTTATTCAAGACTTAGTGCAAGTACACAATGAAGAGATTTAGATGTGTATAAAGTTCATAGAGCTTATTATTACAATCAATCATGGGATGATCTTTATTTTCAATTAACAAATATAATTTATTATAAACACCATGATAATTCTTATGTTGATAGATTTGTAAATGTAGCGTATAATGTTTTTTTACCTAATACAATCATTTCTTATTCTCTCTCCTTTGAATTGTGAGATGCTCACCATTTGAGTGTTGAATCATACATTTTCAAAGTTATAACATCATTAAGCAATCCACCTAATGCCTCAACATTTGTATTTTCCTTGGAGCACCGGGATATCCAGCTTGAATTGCACCTTGAATGAACTATGGGGATAAAAAGAACGTTGACATGAGCCATAGACATGGTTAGACCTAGTTGCATTATTAGGTCACCCATATGAGAAAAATTTTCCTCCCTATTCATCCACATTTGTTTTTAACGAGTTATATGTTTGTGTAGGATAATTCCTTGTTTCATTAACCATTTTGAATTTTTCCTTTGCTTCTTAGGATAAACCAAAACATAAACAAGTTGAATGTATTATTTCCAATTTTGTGAAAATTTGACACCCGTTAGAAAGATGTTTATGGAAAAATATTTGGTATCAATGATCCATGTCTATTAGAGGAGGTGCATAGAGCACTATATACAATTAACTAAGCTAGACAATTTTTCTCAATAAAAGTTACAGTTATAAAACATGCAATGAAATATAATAAAAGTGATGTGAAATAACCATTATACATTCAAGAATATGTGTGCGCATGATTTTTATTATATTTCTATGATAATATAGGAGTGAAATGTGTAATGTGAGTGTAAAACTATGTATATCATGTATAATGAACCTTGATAAGGATTGTAAAAACATTAGGATGTTACAAAAGTGGATTACTCTCTTCCACATCTCTACATATCTTCACATATATATAAATGTCTCATTATAATCAAATAGATTGTAGTGCAAAGAATTATAAGAAATTTCTATATGTCCAAAAATTTGTCTTCCATAAACAATGTCGATATTGAACGATGAAGTTTTGGTTCATTGTTTGACATGGTCCTTAAAGTAGAAAAATAATTTTTGTGTTGCATATGTGGAGCCCAAGGAACTAATGGTTGAATTCATAAAATTATTTATTAGAATCATGAATTTTGAGTTGTGCTATAGAGGTGCATAAGGAGGGATAGGTGTAAAAATAAAAGGAGATGTGCAAATAAGGGAAGATGTACAAAGAGGAAGTGGAGGCGTGTAGGGAAGGGAAGATTCAAAAAAAAAAAGTGCAAGGAAGGAAGGTGTGCAAAGAGAATATGGATATGTGAATAGAATGGAAGGTGAGTAAAGAGAAAAAACTTGTGAAGCTTATGAATACCTTGGAAAGGTTACACAAAATCATTGGGAAGGTGAGAACCCAACACTAGGGTGTTATAAATGCTCTAATCAAATTGTCTCTTACTCTTATATTTTTTCTCCTTATAAGATTATTCATTACCTTAAAATTTATTTGATAGGGTTTCTTTTATAAAATATAATTTAAGCACATTGAGCTCATCTTGAATTGAAATCCTAAGGCCATTTACACACCTATAAATTTCCCAATCTTCTTCCTTTATATGAGTAAATTTGATGGTAAACTTATAAAATCATTAGTACAATTATTTACACTCAAATCTATTTACTTAAAATTATGTAACTTCTAGAGGAAAATTGAACAATAATATAGATAAAAAAATTCCCTTTGATTTTTAAACCATCCTAACTCTTAGTATGTATGTCATCTTTTTCTCATCTATTTCTTTCTAGTTTGTTGGCATCATAAACTGACCTTTTTCACGTCCTTATATTTTAAAAAGTATGCACACCAATGTATATTTTAAATAGGATACTTTCTCACATGTAAAATATCATTAAAGGGCCTTGTGCCCTATCTAGTAAGTAGTAGGGGAATTAGCATACATAGGGACATTAAATGATGGAAACATGTTAGGTAAACATTCCTTGGTGATGTAGTATGAAATGGTGTGACTATGATGTTCTAAAGATGCTCACAACTAATAAAATGACTATTATAACTTTACACAATGCAATGTGTTATGAATTTCCTTTACTTTATTCTAATATTTTTATATGGGTTGTGTTATGATGTTTTTTTGTGTTATCCCTAATTGAAGGTTCAAGATAACTCGTCATGTGCATCAAAGAGTGATTTGAAAGAAGTAATACACCAAAAAAATTGGTCTATTAAGTGCTAGCTATATCCTTTAAGCATGAGTCATAAAATGTCTTCACAATGCAAAAAACAACACTTATTTTTCTCAACCAAATTGCAATATATGGATATTTCCCTATTTCCCTTCCAAGGTGTAACTATCAGTTTTATATGACAAACATCTCAAAGCCATAAAACCATTAATACTACTTAGGGTATCAATTACAAACACATGAAAAATTCTTAAATTTTCCTTCCGATAACACTAGAATTGCTTTCATCGGATATTTCGGTAAGAGAACCCTTTGATAAGTTGAGTTGTTTCAAAATAAAAAAATTAGTAGAAAAATCCCCAATCCCCATAAATATCTTTGTACTTATCTAAATTTGGCTTTGATACCACTCATTATGATTTAAACATCCTATAAAATAGAACATGCATAAGAGATGTATATGTGGTATTCTTTTACCCCAATATTCAATGTATTTCATGTAGAAGAATATCCTTATGGATACATCGAACAATACCCTTGTTGAATCACTTCACATATACACATTATAATATCCCAAACTAACAAAGAATTTTTCCATGCTCCTTCACAATTTTATAAGCATCACTATATAAACTCTCAACCAATAATTTAATAGTTATAGATAACTAACACCTCAATATGATAAACTATCAATATTGATCAATAGGTTATTTTTGCGACTAACAAAATTGCCTAAAATTTTCCTTTTCAATGGCATTAGAATTGTTTCAATTAGACCTTTACAGGAGAGAACAAACTTCTACAAGTTGAGGTGGTGTTCCTACGTATAAAAACTAGCAAAATAGTTTTGATCCACATAATGCTCAACCCACTTGCCCAAACCCGACTTTCATACAAACCATTATGATTTAAGCATCCAATAAAAAAACATATGAGATGTATATGAGGTATTGTTTTACCCTAATATTCAACATACTTTATAAATAGAAGAATAACCTTACTATATATGGATACACCTAACAATGCTATTTTGGAATTACTTCATATATATGTACCATAACATCCCAAACCAACAATGCCATCATCTCATATTCATGTACAATTTTATAAGCCTCATAATATATAACTTCTCATACAAAAATGTATTCTCCTACACCAAATCTCAAAGTAAAAGCATGTAGGGTAATATTTACAAAAAAAAAAAAATCCGAAGGTAAGAAACAACACTTGAGTTTTCCCCCAAACTACATGATTTAAAAGTTTTCCCATTTTCCATCCAAGGTGTAATTGGAAAGAGAATAGTTTAGCAAATCTAGATGACCGATATCTAAAAGTCCAAAAACCGTCACTATTGCTCATTTTCTTTATTGTGAACACTTAAAAGGATATCATGTTCTCCTTTCAATGCCACTATAATTGTTTCAATTGAACATTTTTGGTAAGATAAAAACCTTTGAATTGACATTTATAATTCAAAAAAGAAATGGAAAAATATTCATGATCATAAAAGGCTCTTCCACTTGCTTGAACATATCTTTGATACCACTCATTATGATGAAACATATGATAAATGAGAATATGCACATGAGATAAATGAGGTATTATTTTACCTAAAATAGAAGGTTATCCATAACATTAGGATACATGAGATTATGTGAGGTTAATATACTTGGTATATAAGAATGCCCTTAACATTGTGTTATAATACAAGTTTTCTGATTTGTTGTATTTGGCTTGCATGTGATTACACCAACTCGGGATTTCATTAACACATAGGTAAGTACAAGGAAATCACCACAATATTTCTCTCATTTTGTGCTCAATAAAGCTCAATTTATTTCAAATAAGTTTTAGCTTGTTAAGTTCGATTGCATATATTATCGTCCTTTAATGACCTAGTATTTGGTTCATCGTGTAATTTTCTAAATAAAAAATACAATAAAAATTGTTGGAATTATTTATACTCTAGACAAACAATTAGAATTAAGCCTCTACTAGCCCTCATAAAGACTATTTTCTAGGAATGTATTTTGATTTTGAAGTTTCAAAGTACAATCAGGCATATTTCGATACCCATTTTCTTATTTGAACTATCCCTAAATTTTCCAAGATTAAATACAAAGGAAAATCCATTTTCTTTGAAAATATACCTCTCTAATTAGGTCTTAGGATTGTATCACTCCCTTGATTACTATATTGTTAGGGATTCAAAGACTATGGGTTATCCTTAGGGATTACAACCTTCACATATGCATATAAACCCTATAAATATCATGTCTTACAATTTTTAGGTCTCAACTTTAAGTATAAGGTCTCCAATCTTGATTTTAGCTTGAGACACTACCTAAACCCCTGTCTCAAGCCCGAGAAGCATTAAAATCCTATAATATGCAATGGAAATGATTTAAAATTTCTAAAATTCTACTATAGGTCTCAAGTGCACCTCTAAAACATATCTAGTTTTCCAAATGAGGCCATTTAATCATTACATTATATAAAATATACAATACCTTAGATGTATAAATTGTGTAGAGTAGGGCTATATCTTCAACTAAAATTGTGTAGAGTAGATTCATATGCTTGACTATGTCTTTCCAACTTCATTAGTATTTCTTCCTTCCTTGCATAGAAACCTTTTAATAAATCTCTCCTCCTCCTTAAATGGAGTCCTCAAACATGAATTTTAACCTTGATCAATGAAAATTCCTCATAACAATCCCAAAGGCAATGTCTTAGTCGATTCTAAACGAGTCTTATAAAAGGAACAAACATAAAAACAAAGTGAATAATTATAAACACATCACAAAATTCCTATAACATATTTTTTATGATAAGAACCTCATTATTAGGATCATAAACCAAATACAATAAGAACCCTCGTAAAAATTAGATTCATTGTTATGCACACTCCCATGCATTGACCTACATGCTAGCATAGAGTATTCACAACTCAAACTTCATCAATCCTCCTACAATGTGCTCTAAGCAAAATCTGCATATGATCAAAGGAAATAATAAATAGTTCTTAAAATAGAGATATCAAACAACTCGAGAATCTTCAAAAAAAAGATGATTTCATGGCACAAAAACTAGAGTTTTCCTTCATAATTGTATTTTCATACAAATTTTTGCCTCTCCCTTATTTCCTTCCTCAAACTCTCGAGGGGATACCCCAACAATTGCTTCCCATTCAAGTTTTATCTCTGTCCCTCTCATAACAAAAACCATAACTAACTCTCCCAAGACATCAAGAAGCCCATACATAGTAAATAGGCTTATTACATCATATCAGAAGTCATTTTATTAACTCACTTCACCCCTAGGACTCACTACAACATGTTTACACACTTGGATACCACCAGAACTCCCTTTTCATCACTCATAAGTCCATGAATTTCACTTTACATCCTTAGGAAATTTGAATTTGCAAAATGGAGGGAAATACAAAAATTTGAAATTGTGAATACTAGTCACCTAAGGCTCCTCCTCATGAATTCACCACATCCTATCGCACCTAAATTGACCTCATAACCATGATTAAATGAGGAATTTTCATTTTTATGTCCTTTTGATGATTCTCCTGCATCATATGCCCAAGGTGGAGAAAAGACACCATGTACTTTGTTTGGATAGCTTTGTCTCTAACTGAATCTTCATCATCCTTGCATGCTCTTGCTCTTCTTTCTTCACTCCTACTTGGCCTTGTTTTCTCTTTGACCGCTTGGATCCCATATCTTGCTTTTGAATCTTGACTTTTCTTCTTTTCTTCTTTATTTTTATCTCCATCTTCTCCATCCTCAAGCTTCCATCGATTATTCCCGCACAAACAAACATAAGAACAACAAAAACGCATTCCTCTTCATGAATCATGATGTTATTCACCTATATATAGCTCTTTCCCAACATGTCCTCGACATTTTACTTGCTTGGAAGGACTGAAAACTTCCCACTATCATCGTTTTATTGCTTGAATGATTGTTCTCTCATAGTCACCACCATATCAAGCTTCTATAGGTATATATATGTACCTTCTTTATCTTCATTTGAATCATTATTTACCCAAGAAATCATGTTTCTCTCGGTTGTACCTGAGAAGAAAATGTCAAAAGTGGTCATATTTTTGTGAAAATTCCCCAAGGCCCAAAATCTAAATTTTGGACTTGGATTTTATATTTTCTTTTTGAGTTTAATGGCACGAGTCTTTGAAATTGTGTTTCAAATTTCTGAAGTCTAAAACCCCAAAAGTCCAAATTTTGGACTTTGGATTTCGGGGTTCGGAGTTTTTACTATGTAATTGGCAATTTTTAACCTGAGTTCCAAAGTCTGAAACCCCAAAAGTCTGAAAATTTTGGACTTTCGGGCTTTTGGTTTAAACTTTTGGCCCCATTTTGGTTAAATCCTTTCAAGGACTTCAAAGTCTAAAAGTTTTTCCAAATTTTCAGACTTTCGGGCTTTCAAGAAATTCTCTGAAGTCATTTTTTAGAATTTTCACTTTCAACTTCCAAAGTCCGAAAGTCTAAATTTTTGAACTTTCGGCTTTTGGTTTTGAAATTTTCATTGCCAATTCACATTTTTCATCTCCCAATCTCTAAAGTCCAAAACCCCCAAAATTCTAAAATTTTAGAATTTCAGGCTTTCGGTTTTGACTTTCGAGTCCTTCATGCATTTAATTTTTTTTCACCAACCCCATACGGATAATATTTTTTCCATTAATATCGGGTTTTCTATTTAAACTCATTTTTACTCATCATTTTTACCTAACACATTTTTCTTTGACATTCTCATTTTCTTGTACCTTTCAACATCATTTTCGAGGTATTTTAACTTGGTTATTTTCCTTTTGGTTTAAGATCTCTTATTTTCATTTTGTTTGTTTTCTTTTGTTCCTCTTCTATGTACCTCTTGAATGAAAAACATTTCCCACCATGTTTCCATATTTTTGAGTTTCCACAGGCATTCAAAGTTTTCAAGGGAGCTCCTCAAGTTTTCCATTTTTCCCTCTCAATACTTTTTGGGATTTGGAGATTAGCATTGTTTGGTAATTTCCTTCTCAGATTTCAAGGACTTGGTGGTGACATCTTCTTTTCGAACTCTTGATTTCAATTTTTTGAGAAATTTCATTTTGGAAAAAATTTTTTAAACTTTCTTTTCGAAAATTTTCAAAATTTTTCAAATTTTTTGAAATTTTTTTGGAAATTTTTTTGGAAATTTTTTGGAAATTTTCAAATTTCAAAATTTTTTAAATTTTTTTTTCAAACTTTGGAAAGTTTTTCTCTTTGGACTCTTCAATTTGGGTTTTCGAAGCTTGATATTTTTCAGGGAGTTTAGGACCTGTCTTTCAGAGTATTGCACTTCAAGTTTTAGACTTCTTTTTTCAAGATTTTTCAACTTTGGCTTTCATTCCAGCATATAGAGCTTGATGTCTACTTCTACATCAAAGGGAAAAGAAAAGATGAAGTATTCATTTCTTGAGTTTCTCCTCACTCCTTCCTATCTTCCACTTAGGGAATATAGGGGACACCGACCTAGGGAAAATTGATTTTCCAGATTTCTGGGAAAGAGTAAAGGCTCCGAACAAGAAATCATGGATGCAGCCATCTACGACAATGGGCTTGCCCTTGCTGCTAGTTTTCCCACATCCATGCATTTCCCAGAGTTTTTTAGCCACAGCAGCCCACTTTGACAAAGAATCCATGTCATTAAAGATGATGATGATAAGGTGGTAATCCATTTGGACCCAAACTTCTTCAAGATCTTCTCAAACTTCCCGACGTTGAAGATTATGCCACAATTTCACCAGAGTCAGTAGTGGAACATTGGGACAAGGAAGAGGAAGTATGCATGAAAATCATGATGAAAACTTATCTAGCCAAGAGCTTCACCAAATTACCCAAAACCATGCATCGGTCAGATTTTATTCAGAGGTCAAGTGACCTTATTGTGCTACTAAGTAGAGTTTCAGGTCTCCCTTCTACAAAGGAATTCTAGAATGGATGTTCTTGTACATCACTACCATCAAGAAGAATAATGAGTTTATCTCAATGGGGGATATATCGTAGCTCCATTTTCTATCAATTGAGCAAGGTGCTTTCCACAAAGAATTTCTATATGACATCCTTCTTGGTTTATGTGCCATTTGTTATGGGAGATTTCTCTGGGTTGAATACTAAAGGTATTCACACTCCCAAATCTATGATTTCTATCCCCAACTCACACTAAGTGAAGGGAGTAGGCATTTTTGTAGGGTCAATGATGCCTTCTTTGTGGTTATCCTCTACCATTTTGACAAGGAGTTATACAACCAAAGATTTCTGATGAAGCCTTCAAAGAAGTGCGTGAGTGGGGGGAGCCATCTATTTATAGTTCCCTACATTCACTTACATTCGGTTCTAGGCTTTATAGGTGCCCCCAAAAATTTCCAAGGTGCCCCACTGATAAATGGGTTCTACTAGAATTGGTCCAAAATTGTTGGATTATCATCAATTCAAAACAAGTGCACAAATCGGAATGCATTTCCTATTTCAATTGGCAGATACACCTACCCAATATTCATAAGGCCAAAAATGTGGATGCAGAATTGGCCAAAGTGACTTTTGAACCTTCATCCATGAACTAATTTTGATTATTGGGGTAAATTTGGTGAAACAAGTCGGTCCAGTGCCCACGTGCCCCAATTAGAGGATATCTGGATTCATTTTCGGATGAATACATCATGCGAAAAAGGGATTATGAGAGGTTGACCTTGGATGAGGTTTGGTAGTTTGGTTTGGCCGATGTCCCAAAGGAGGCACAAGATAATGATGAGGTTTTAGATGTGGCATACAAAAATGATAATATTTCCAATCAACCATTGTCATGGATTGATTGGTATGTAGAGGAATGTTGTAATACAAAGGAGAGGGTGGGGCCCATTCTACAGAGAACTTACAGTTGGTTGGTTACCTTGGGAATTTCACCCAAGGGAGTAGAACAACCTACAAATACAGAGGCCCCACCAACCATGAGCCAATCAACACTCACAAAGGGGAAAAGGTCAACCCAAAAAACCCATATGACTCCAAAAAATATTTCATTTGTTGTTGGTGGCTCATCTCTCTCCAAGGCTTCCATTTCTAAGGCCATGTCTCCTAAACACTTGTGATAAAAGTGGTTGAAGTCAATGACTCCCTAGTATCTCCCAAGATCCATCATCTCTTCTTCCTCCTCCATTATCACTTCCAATATCAGTTCCTTCCACTTCCACAATCATTTCTTCCTTCCCATCTCCTTCCATGGCCCAAGTTTTCTCATCCCTTCCAGTTCTCTCAGCTGGAGAAACTATCGGGTCACCCATTTCTTCTTCACTTCCCTTAACACTTCCATTTCCCTCCACCTCATTCCCAAGCATCATTTTATCAACTCCTATGGCTGTCCTTACATCCACCCCATCCATCATGGCCACTTCTACCCAAATATCAACTAATGTTTCTAGTGCTCTTGTCATATCTAATGTTTCGTGTATCGATCTACTTGTCCATCTTCATCAAAGATTAGCTATTCTAAATGGTTGTTTAGACAAAACTCCAAAGTAGAAGAAGAAGGTGCCTCTGGAGATGTCATAGATCTCAATATATTGGAACATATGCCCAAAAGATAGGCCAAGAGGCCAAGAACTATTTCAAGTCTAATAAGTGAATCCATCTGGAGAGTGAATTGTAGAGGTTACTACTCCCATTGAGGGAAAAACTAAAGAGACAATTACTATGGAAGATTATCGAATCTCTCGATTTTCATTGGGAAAAGCTACTCACGAAGGATCCAAACAAGATGTGCACACTTCTCTCTGGGGATCTCTGCTGAAAAATATGACAAAGATAAGGCTACAAAAGATGAGCTCAAACTCAAGGTCAAACAACTCACTTCATTGTTACACAAAGTAACCCAACCAACTCCATCTACCAAAGTCTCAACTACTACGGCCATGACAATTTCTTCTACCATCGATGACATTTCTTATCATGAGCTCGAGAAGCTAGGCCAGAAAGGGAGATCGGTAAATGGATGGATTGAATGCATACTATAGAAGCTAATCCCTTAATCAAGGAGGCTATCAAAATATATAATGATCTGCAGGTTGGGAAGGCTACTATTTGCAAAATGGATGAGGCTTTTTCCAAAGATAATAATAATCTAAATTTAAATTTGGCAACATGGAGTGAGATCAGAGAAGAAGACCCCAAATTTCTCCTTCAGAAGAGGTGATCGATGATGCCTCAAAGTTATTTGAATACCAAAAGGCCATGGAATTCCGTGCCAAGTATTACAGGATTTAATTAAGAAATTGAAGATAAATGAGTAGAAATCACGGATGCCCTAAATGACATCTCAAGAAGAGTTTGATATTGCTAATTGCAAATTCTTCAATGAAAACATCGATGCTCTTCCTAAAGATCAAATTAAGGAAAATTTCAAGGATTTGGTGAAGCATGATGATGAGGTCACCAAAAATTTCAATAGTGACTCCATCGACCGATTGGTCTTGTGCCAAAATTTCATAGGGAGGCTAAAGAAAGTTATGAATAAAATTTGAAGAGTGCCAACCAAGATCACAAAGGAGATCGAGATGGAAGATGTAGTGAATCACTACGCATGTGGGCCTGAGATGAAGAAATTCAGGGAATCATCAAGCACTTCATTGAGTATAAGCATCGAATGGTTGTGTGGGAAGGAGAACAACAAAAACTTGTAGGAGAGGAAGGTGTAGCTGAACAAAGCCAAAGTTGAGTGGCCATGAAAGGTCAGATCCAAGCTCTGATCGGTCAAAGTTGTAGGGTTGATTGAGTCAAACCCTTGCAAAAAATTTTCTATTTTCATGGGAGCATGTTCCCTTAATTTAATGACATTTCTATTTTTAGAAAATGTTAGTTAAGGGCCCAACTATAATGGCTCAACTTAAGAACTTATAAATAGTTGAATGCTTCAAGCTAGTAGGGAGATATAGATTATTTTTGAGTGAGGTTTCTCTTCAAGCTTGGAAGAGTGCTTCAAGAATTCTAAAACCTTTTAATTATATTCAGAGTTACACCTTGCAATTGGGAATCTGATTTATTGTGTTGAATGGTTAATCAATGCTTACTTTGTGAATGTATGATTCCTTAGTGTGAGTGGTTAGCTTACCTTTATTTCAGGTTATCTATTTCATGTTGTGAATGAGTAATGTGATTATCTTTTATATCATTTGTGAAAATCTTATTTTCCTTCTATTGTTAAAGTTGCATTATCATTATTCATAGTTATAGTTGCTGAAAATAGATGTTTGACCAGTGCATGTGTTCCTTTCTCATGATAAATTAACTATGTGTTGAATCAAATTTGATCTATCCTTTATGTATGCTCAAGTTTAATAAAGGGAATGTATGCCCTTAGTTTGTGGTATTTTATACCCTCTCTAAGTTGCAATAGGTGAAGTTGATCTGTGGCACATGCACCCTCTTCAAATTAACCCTTCCAAATATTAAACATCCCTTTATTTGGTGCATCACCATCCCTAGTATAGTTTCATTTCTATAAATCTCTTTCCCTAAAACCCATGAAGATGTTAGCATAGGACTAGATAGATAGTCATTTTATCACACTAGGAGTAGTAAAGCACTTAGTTTAGGAAGAGGAAGTTGGCCTTCTCTAGAGGTTCACCTCGAGCCCAAGTCCCATAGCTTGAGAGGTGATCCCATGTGTCCCAATCACACCAACATCATGTTCACATTTTGGCCATTCGAGGGGTGCAATGATTTGGAGACAACAATTTTTGGCACACCCGGTGGGAGACAAGTTGGTACTTCTCTTCTCATTAGCATAAATCAAAGTACCTGACAACTCTATATCTCTAGATTCCAAATCTCAGTGCATTCACTTATGTGAAGAATTCAGACAAGAGATTCTTCAAAGCATGGAAGTTATCAACATATCAACCTTTCCATGTCTCCTCCCAAGAGAAGAAGTAAAAAGTATTTTAAACCATCAACTAGCTAGCTTCATCTCATAGAGGTCATTCAACTCCTCCATACGGAAGGTTTCCTCCATCAAGGAATAATCAACCTCTTGTTGCTATGGCATGGAACCAAGTTTTTCCCCTTTCAATGCAAGCAATCCACTTCTATTGGCTCAACGTGACCCTATACCATTAGTTGTGCAGCACTCAAAATTTTATCCTTTTACATAGAGAAACTCATGTCACTCCAGTAGAACACATTCTTGATGTAGCCAACATCTACGTAGTACACAACATCACAGAGGATAATGTTGTTGTCAGACTTCTAGCCACTTCCTTCAAGGGAAAAGCACTTCAATGGTTTTGAGGGTTACGTATCGGCAACATAACCACTTGGGATGAGTTAGGAGAGAAGCTCTATGCAAAATAGTTTGAAGACAAGAGTGATCACCTATCACTCTTAGAACAACTCACCACCATAAAGAGAGCTCCCAGAGTACATGAGTGATTTCAATTTCTGATTTCATAGGACTTGGAATAGGATTCTAGACACTCATCAAGCCCTCTCCAAACAATGCATTTTTGTACTATTTGTGAGCTTTGAATAGCGATGTAGCAGTTATGATTCAATCCATGGGGGACTACATTACCTAATGCTTATGACATAGCCATAAATGTAGAAAATTCTTTGATCCAGATGGAAAGATAGCTCCCCGACCACCCATGCCATTTTCTCTGGATCTTACAAATAATCAACCTATCATTGTGCCTATTCCAACAACCTCTAATCAGCCAGCTCAATCTATCCCAACCTCTTCAAATGATCTATTTGAAGTCAAATCACTACACAGACCTTCAAAAATGAGCTTAGTAGAAATGAAAAGGAAACAATCCCAATATGCTCAACCATTTCAATCACAATATCAAGAAAATCACCCTCCCTTTCAAGGAAATAATCAGCCCAAAACTAGGTTACCAACCAAGCAAGCAAACGTGAAGCCTTTGAACTTCCAAACCCTTCCATTACTAGTTCATCTAAAGCCATAGTGCCAGTCCAAAATAACCTCATTCAAGATTATGAGTGGTGCTACCCTTGTTCTCAGCCTCACAACCAAAATATTTTCCCAAATGAGTTCTTGAGTCAGCCCTTATGGTCCAAAGCATATCCACTCTACCTAAATCATCTGCTGAGACCATCCACTCATGAAAAGTCAAGACCAACCTTCTGATGAAACTACACTACTAAATTGGAAAGAAGAAGACTTTTGTGGCTTGAATACTAATGCCTCCACTATAACATCCAACACACATTCCAAGAAAAGGGAAATAGACCCACAATCTTCCAATACTAATCAGGCATCTACTTCTCAGTCCCTAACACAAATATCGATGATAAAGGCATGAGAAAGAAATCACTAAAGTATCCATGGATCAATCTACAAAGAAGATGGGACTTCAAGTATCACAATGCCCAATAGGAATTTTCCAAAAGAAGACTCCAATGCCCCAAAAGGTATTAGAAAAGTGGGGGCATTCCATTCAACATTGTGGAGAAAATGAAGAAGACCAATTTGAGTGTCACAATGTGGGATGCACTCTCGATTCCTTCTCGAGGAACTTGCTACATGGAGGCTTTGAACAACTTTGGCACTACCAATAGATCATCAGGTCAAGAAGTAAAGTGGTGACAAACTAGCTTATGCCAACCCAAAACAAAAATATATGCTAAGCCCAACAAGCCTCCACCATTCTATATCTCATTGATTATTGGTGATCATTTGGTACACAATTGTATGATCGATTCTGGAGCCAATAGTTTCATAATGCCCAAACAGATCGCAGATATATTACAAATTCCATATACTCCAATTTCAAGAGGAGTTGTTCAACTAGATGGTACTGCAGTCCAAACTATGGGGGTCATTAAGGGGCTTCAACTTACTATCCATGCATGTCCTAGCTTGACATTCATGCAAGACATATATGTTATTGATCTCCCTCCCCTTTTTTCCATTTTCTTATCATGGGAGTTCACTACCAAGATGGGTGGATATTTTTCATCAGACTGGTCACATATGATCCTTAGAACTCGGTACGGGATGAAGGTGACTATAAGAGATGAACCTATTTGTCATAATCATGTGGAACCATAC
The DNA here is from genome assembly GCA_018340775.1 of Taxus wallichiana var. yunnanensis. Classification (NCBI taxonomy): domain Eukaryota; kingdom Viridiplantae; phylum Streptophyta; class Pinopsida; order Cupressales; family Taxaceae; genus Taxus; species Taxus wallichiana. The sequence goes on from CM031240.1 coordinate 821,221,690, forward strand.
ACCGCCAAACCCATAAATGGAAATTATGCCATTGGTGACCCAGATGAAGAAGATGTAGATCACGAGCCAACTACTCTCACAGAGGAAGTTCCTGACACAATGTTCTTGATGAAGTAAGTATCAACCACCAATATGATCCCTATGCTGATTTATTAGCAGATGAAGAATCAGGTTTGCTTCTAGGAAGAAACAGGATTGGGTACATATTGCATTCATGAAGAAAATACCATCATACCTCAACTTTTAAGGCATCAAGCGATACAAAAGGACTATGGAAAATGTTCTTTGATGGCTCACAAAGTAAAAATGGATCTAGTGTAGGGGTTATGTTGATTTCTCCAGAAGGAGACAAATATTTCTCTTCCTTTTGGTTGCAGTTCAGCTGCACTAATAATGTTGCTAAATATGAAGCTCTTATACAAGGAATTCAGCTGCCCAAAGAAGAGGAATCCAAACCTTGACCATCTTTGGTGATAGTGAATTGGTTGTGCACCAAGTTACAACCCATAGTGCATCAAAAAATGATCTACTAAGGTCATATAAAAATTGGGTTTGGGATCTGATAGAATATTTCAAGCTTTTGGAATTCATGTAATTCCCAGAAGCAAAATCAAGATGCTGACAGGCTAGCTACTATTGGCTCCCCAATATATGTGTACCTATGGACATCATGAAAGAAGAGAAATAGATAGTCAAAATGGTGGTCCATCCCACAGTACCAATAATGTAAGTAGTGGAAGGTGTTTGATAGTGATCAATAGATTGTTCTCTTCCTACAAAGAAGAAGTAGAGTTCACTGCCAAACATCAAGATAAACTTCAAAATTCTTATGGTGATCAAATTATACAGCTGAAAGGAAACAAGCTACCAAAAGGCCTGGTTACATTGGAATCCATCTTCAATTCGATGATCAAGCCAAATGACAGAGCACTAATATGGTGGTCAAGGAGGAGGATTTTGAAGAGGTCGAGGTGGCAAGTGAAAAAAAAAAATTGGTAAGGTATGCACTGCTCAGAAAAGAAAGATTTCATTGAACTATGTCAAGAGTATCATGATATTTTTGCATGGAGCTACAAAGACCTGTGTGGTTTCAATCCTGTTTAGCTCAACATACCATCGAGCTGGATCCTAACTCTAAGCCAGTTCATCAAAAATAGAGGCCAATCAATCCCAAAATTGAGCCGCTAATGAGGAAAGAGCTAACCAAGCTTATCGAGGCCTACATAATTTTTCCCATCAAGCATTCCTCATGGGTAGCCAATCTGGTGCCTGTAAGGAAAAAGAATGGAGAGATTTGGCTATGTGTGGACTTTAGGGATTTGAACCATGCCTCATTGAAGGATCATTACCCTCTTCCGTCAATGGAGAAAATCCTCCAAATAGTGGTAGGGGCTCAAAGGTTTTCTTTTCTTGATGGATATTCAGGATATAATCAGATTCTGTCCAAGAATCTGATCAATTCAAAATGGCTTTCACTACTAAGTGGGGCATGTATGCTTACAACAAGATGCCATTTGGGTTGTCCAATGCAGGGGATACTTTCCAAAGAGCCATGGATATGGCCTTTAAAGGACTAATCAACATATTATCTTGGTTTACCTTGATGACATAATTGTCTATTCCAAGCATGCCAAGATCATATCACACATCTAAGGAAGGTTTTTCAAAGATGCAGAGAATTTGGGGTCTCACTAAACCCTAAGAAATGCATTTTCACATTTCAGAAGGGAAATTGTTGGGACATATTGTTTCAGCAGAGGGACTATCCATTGATCCAGCTAGGATTCATTCCATTATGTCCTTATCTCTTCCAAGTCACAAGAAAGGTCTCCAAAGTTTCCTGGAACCATAAATTTCATGTGAGATTCATCCCTCAGTTTGCAACATTGGCTAAACCACTCACAACCATGCTAAAAATAACATTCCATTCTCATGGATGAAAGAGGGGAGGGAGAGTTTTGAGGCTATCAAAATGGCCATTTCCCAAGCTCCCACACTGGTAAATCCCAATTTTGACAAAGATTTCATCCTCTATGCTTTCACAGCAGGCCAGAAAGTATTTCAGGATTCTAACTCAACAAAATGATGATCTGATGGAACAACCAATTGCCTTTTTCAGTCATTCTCTCAAGGAATACGAGCTTAAATATTCCTTCATTGAAAAATAGGTCTTTGCAGTCATTCGAGCTCTAAAAAATTTAGGCACATGTTGTCCAACAACAAAGTCCACTTAATGGTCTCTCATCCTAGCATCAAAGAATTTTTGTTGAATAAAGAGATGAATGAGAAACATGTGCTTTGGGTGGATTACAAAAGTAATGGAGTATGATGTACACATTAAAGTCACTAAGCTTGTCAGGGGCAAGGGTTTATGTCAACAGCTGGTTATGGACATGGAGATCAAGGATACGGAAGATGTTACGCTCCTAAATGCTGAGGAAGGCAATGACCAAATCGATTGGTTGACTAAGATGCAAAATTTCCTCCTCTCAGGGGTATATCCTCCAAGTATGGATAAAGTTCAATGACACACTTTCCATCTCTAGTCCATTCCATATGCCTTGGTAGATAATGTTCTTTTCCAAAATATTTGAATGGTGCTCTTTTACACTGCATCAAGCCAGAGTAGGTGAATAGGATGTTAGAGGAATTTCACAATGGTCTATCTGGAGGGCATTACTCACATGCACAAACTACTACCAAGATCATGCAGAGCTGTTATTATTGGCTGGAATTGTTCAAAGATGCTCATCTCTGGGTAAGGAAATGTAAAGAATGTGCTCTTTTTGTAGGAAAATAGAGGTTGACAACTCTCCCTTTACATCCCATTCAGGTAGATCAACCTTTCATTTAGTGGGGGTTAGATTTTATTGAATGATCAATCCTCCTTCCAATGATGGACATAAATGGGTCCTCACCACAATAGATTATTTCACTCACTTGGATAGAAGTGGTGGCCTTGAAGGAGAGCAATGAAAAGACCATCCTTGAATTCTTGGAAAATATAATGACAAGGTTCGGTGTTCCATTTACCATCATCTCTGATAATGCAATGGATTTTCTTGGTCTAAAGTTAAGTGAGTGGGAAGTTATGAATGGGGTCTATCTCAAGACTTCATCCAATTATTATCCATAGGGAAATGGGTTGGCTGAATCCAGTAACAAGAATCTCATAAGGATCATCAAATGGATGATGGAAGCTAACAAAAGGACCTGGCATACACAACTTAAGACTACCTTGTGGGTGGATCAAATCACACCTAAAAAGGCCATTGAAACTCACCTTTTATGTTGTATATATGGAAGGGAGGAAAATCTACCAATCTCCTTGGAATTACCTTCTTTGGAATTGGCTCATCAACTCAAAGTTATGGAAAATGGCTCCTTAACAGTGAGGTTTGTTGAACTCATGGAATTGGAGGAAGTTTGAGAAAAGGCTATGAAAACTTTAAGCCAACATCAAGCTCAAGTTAAGAAATCCTTTGACAAAAAAAACTTCTGATAAGCATTTTCAAGAAGGAGACTTGGTTCTCAAATGGGATGAAGACAGAGCCAAACCAGGAAAGCATGCCAAGTTCGACGCCTCTGAGTGGGCCTTATATTATTACAAGTTGCAAAGAGGTGAATTCATTTCATCTATCCAGACTCAATGGAGAAGAATTTCCCATTCATGTGAATGGGATACATCTCAAAGCTTGCTTTTGAGATTGTTCCACCCTATGTATAGTGTTCTTTTTTTTTTCCTCCAAGTGCTTTGCACATCGTTTGTTTTCTTTTCCATTTCTTGTGTGTTTTTTTTTAGTTTTCTTTTTTAGGACTCCTTTTCCCAATGTTTTTCTTAAGGCTACTAGGTCTAAAATCTTAGGAAGAAAGCTTTCCTAGAGGTCACCAAAAATGTTAACGTTTTAATCTACCTTGAGAAGTAGATGTCAAAAGTGGTCGATTTTTTGAAAAAATCCTTTTTATGAAAATTCCCCAGGCCCAAAATCTAAATTTTGACTTCAGATTTTTAGATATTTCTCTTCGAGTTTAATGGCAAGAGTCTTTGAAATTGTGTTTCAAATTTCCAAAGTCTGAAACCCCAAAGTCTAAATTTTGACTTTCAAGCTTTCGGGTTCAAGAGTTTTTACTATATAATTGGTAATTTTTAACCCTGAGTTCTAAAGTTCAAACCCCAAAGTCCAAATTTTAGAATTTCAGCTTTCAAGTTTCAAAAATTTTGGCCCCATTTTTGGTTAAATCCCTTTCGACTTCCAAAGTCTAAAAGTCTGAAAGTCCAAAATTTTATACTTTCAGGCTTTCAGGTTTCGAATTCTCCAAGTCATTTTTAGGATTTTCACTTTCACTTCCAAAGTCCAAAAGTCTAAAAAGTTTTTTTCAAACTTTGGGATTTTGGGTTTTGGAAATTTTCATTTCCAATTCACATTTTCATCTCCCAATCTCTGAAAGTCCAAAACCCAAAATTCCAAAATTTTGGAATTTTGGGCTTTTTTCAACTTTCGAGTCCTTCATGCATTTAATTTTTCACCAACCTCATACGGATCATATTTTTTCCATTAATATCGGGTTTTCTATTTAAACTCAGTTTTACTCATCATTTTTACCTTTCACATTTTCTCTGACATTTCATTTTCTTGTACCTTTCAACGTCATTTTCGAGGTATTTTAACTTGGTTATTTTCCTTTTGGTTTAAGATCTCTTATTTTCATTTTTGTTTGTTTTCTTTGTTTCTTCTCTATACCTTTTGAAATGAAAAACTCATTTCCCACCATGTTTCTACATTTTGAGTTTCCACAGCATTCAAAGTTTTCAAGGAGCTCCTCAAGTTTTCCATTTTTCCTCTCAAGTACTTTTTTTGATTTGAGAGATTAGCATTTTTGGTGATTTCCTTCTCATATTTTGAGGACTTGGTGGACTTTTGGATCATACTCTTGATTTCTTTTTTTAAATTTCATTTCGAAAAAAATTTTTGAACTTTCACTTTGAGAAAATTTTTGAACTTTTTTTGGAAAATTTTTTTGGAACTTTCATTTTGAAAATTTTTTCAAAATTTTTTCAACTTTTGAAAAATTTTTCAGAACTTTTCTTTTCAAAATTTTTCAAAATTTCATTTTTTCAAAACTTTTTTTTTTTTTTCAAACTCTTCTAGTTCAAGTTTTTAAAAGTTTATTTTTTGGAGAGTTCGGGACCTATCTTTCAAAGTATTGCACTTCGAGTTTTGGACTTCTCTTTTTCAGGATTTTTTTAACTTCAGATTTTCATTCCGGCATATAGATCTTGATGTCTACTTCTACATCAAAGGGAAAAGAAAAGATGAAGTATTCATTTCTTGGAGTTTCTCCTCACTCCTTCCTGTCTTCCAACTTAGGGAATATAGGGGACACCGACCTAGGAAAATTGATTTTCCATATTTCTAGGAAAGAGTAAAGGCTCCTAAACAAGAAATCATGGATGCAGGCCATCTACGATAGTGGGCTTGCCCTTGCTGCCAGTTTTCCCACATCCATGCATTTCCCAGAGTTCATTTTAGCCACAATGCATCCCACTTTGACAAAGAATCCATGTCAGTCAAAGATGATGATGATAAGGTGGTAATCTGTTTGACCTAGACTTCTTCAAAGATTTCTCAAACTTCCGATGTTGAAGATTACATGCCACAATTTTTCCAGAGTCAGTAGTGGAACATTGGGACAAGGAAGAGGAAGTATGCACAAAAATCATGATGAAAACTTATCTGGCCAAGAGCTTCACCAAATTACCCAAAACCATGCATCGGTCAGATTTTATTCAGGAGGTCAATGACCTTATTGTGCTACTAAGTAGAGTTTTAGGTCTCCTTCTACAAAGGAATTCTAGGAATGGATGTTCTTGTACATCACTACCATCAAGAAGAATAAGGAGTTTATCCGATGGGGGAGCATATCAATAGCTCCATTTTCTATCAATTGAGCAAGGTGCTTTCCACAAAGAATTTCTATATGACATCCTTCTTGGTTTATGTGCATTTGCTATGGGAGATTTCTCTTGGGTTAAATACTAAAGGTATTCACAACACCTCCCAAATCTATGATTTCTATCCCCATAGCTCACACTTGAGTGAAGGGAGCAGGAATTTTCAGGGTCAATGATGCCTTCTTTGCGGTTATCCTCTACCATTTTGACAAGGAGTTATACAACCAAAGGATTTCTGATGAAGCCTTCAAAGAAGTGCGTGAGTGGGGAGCCATCTATTTATAGTTCCCTACATTCACTTACATTTGGGTTCCAGATTTATAGGTGCCCCCAAAAATTGCCAAGGTGCCCCACTGATAAATGGGTTCTACTAGAATTGGTCCAACAATTGTTGGATTATCATCGAATTCAAAACAAACCACAAAGCGGGAATGCATTTCCCTATTTCAATTGGTAGATACACCTTCCCGAATATTCATAAGGCCAAAAATGTGGATGCAAATTGGCTCAAAGTGACTTGCAAACCTTTCATCCATGAACTAATTTTGATTATTGGGGTAAATTTGGTGAAACAGTCGGTCCAAAGGCCCACGTGCCCCAATTGAGGATATCTAGATTCATTTTCGAGATGAATACATCATGCGATAAAGGGATTATGAGAGGTTGACCTTGGATGAGGTTTGGCATTTGGTTTGGCCGATGTCCCAAAGGAGGCACAAGATAATGATGAGGTTTTTAGATGTGGCATACAAAAATGATAATATTGCCAATCAACCATTGCCATGGATTGATTGGTATGTAGAGGAATGTTGCAATACAAAGGAGAGGGCAGGGCCCATTCTATAGAGAACTTACAGTTGGTTGGTTACCTTGGGAATTTCACCCAAGGGAGTAAGAACAACCTACAAATACAGAGGCCCCACCAACCATGAGCCAATCAACACTCACAAAGGGGAAAAGGTTGACCCAAAAACCCATATGACTCCAAAAATATTTCATTTGTTGTTGGTGGCTCATCTCTCTCCAAGGCTTCCATTTCTAAGGCCATGTCTCCTGACAACACTTGTGATAGAAGTGGTTGAAGTCAGTGACTCCCCTAGTATCTCCCAAGATCCATCACATCTTCTTCCTCCTCCATTGTCACTTCCAATATCAGTTCCTTCCACTTCCACAATCATTTCTTCCTTCCCATCTCCTTCCATGGCCCAGGTTTCTCATCCCTTCTAGTTCTCTCAGCTAGAGAAACTATCGGGTCACCCATTTCTTCTTCACTTCCCTTAACACTTCCATTTCCTCCATCTCATTCCCTAACATCATTTTATCAACTCCTATGGCTGTCCTTACATCCACCCCATCCATCATGGCCACTTCTACCCAAATATCAACTAATGTTTCTAGTGCTCTTGTCATATCTAATGTTTCAGGTATCGAATCTATTATCCCATCTTCATCAACATTAGCTATTCCTGAATGGTTGTTTAGATAGACTCCAAAGTAAAAGAAGAAGGTGCCTCTAGGAGATGTCATAGATCTCAGTATATTGGAACATACACCCAAAAGATAGGCCAAGAGGCCAAGAATGTTTCAAGTCTGATAAGTGAATCCATCTGGGAGAGTGAATTGTAGAGGTTGCTACTCCCGTTGAGGGAAAAACTAAAGAGAAATTATTACTACGGTAGATTATCGAATCTCTCGATTTTCATTGGGAAAAGCTACTCACGAAGGAGCCAAACAAGATGTGCACACTACTCTTGGGGCTCTACTAGAAAAATATGACAAAGATAAGGCTACAAAAGATGAGCTCAAACTCAAGGTCAACAACTCACTTCATTGTTACATAAAGTAACCCAACCAACTCCATCTACCGAAGTCTCAACTACTACGGCCATGACAGTTTCTTCTACCATCGATGACATTTCTTATCATGAGCTCAAGAAGCTAGGCTAGAAAGGGAGATCGGTAAATGGATGGATTGAACATACATACAGGAAGCTAATCCCTTAATCAAGGAGGCTATCAAATATATAATGATTTGTAGGTTGGGAAGGCTGTATTATTTACAAAATGGATGAGGCTTTTTCCAAGATAATAATAATCTGAATTTAAATTTGGCAACATGGAGTGAGATCAGAGAAGAAGACCCCAACTTTCTCCTTTAAGAAGAGGTGATCGATGATGCCTCAAAGTTATTTGAATACCAAAAGGCCATGGAATTCTCGGTGCCAAGTGTTGCAAGATTTAATTAAGAAATTGAAGATAAATGAGTAGAAATCATGGATGCCCTGAATGACATCTCATAAGAGTTTGATATTGCTAATTGCAAATTCTTCAACGAAAACATCGATGCTCTTCCTAAGATCAAATTAAGGAAAATTTCAAGGATTTGGTGAAGCGTGATGATGAGGTCACCAAAACTTTCAATAGTGACTCCATTGACCGATTGGTCTTGTGCCAAAATTTCATAGGAGGTGAAGAAAGTTATGAATAAACTTCAAAGAGTGCCAGCCAAGATCACAAAGGAGATCAGATGGTAGATGTAGTGAATCACTACGCATGTGGGCTAGAGATGAAGAAATTTAGGAATCATCAAGCACTTCATTGAGTATAAGCATCGAATGGCCATGTGGGAAGGAGAACAACAAAAAATTGTAGGAGAGGAAGGTGTAGTTGAACAAAGCCAAAGCTGAGCGGCCATGAAAGGTCATCCAAGCTCTAGATCGGTCAAAGTTGTAGGGTTGACTGAGTCAAACCCTTGCAACAAATTTTCTATTTTCATGGGAGCATGTTCCCTTAATTTAATGACATTTCTATTTTTAGAAAATGTTAGTTAAGGGCCCAACTGTAATGGCTCAACCTAAGAACTTATAAATAGTTGAATGCTTGCTAGTAGGGGAGATATATTTTTTTTGAGTGAGGTTGCTCTTCAAGCTTGGAAGAGTGCTTTAGAGAATTCTAAAAACCTTTTAATTATATTCAAAGTTACACCTTAATTGGGAATTTGATTTATTGTGTTGATGGTTGATCAATGCTTACTTTGTGAATGTATGATTCCTTAGTGTGAGTGGTTAGCTTACCTTATTATTTCAAGTTATCTATTTCATGTTGTGAATGAGTAATGTGATTATCTTTTATATCATTTTTGAAAATCTTATTTTCCTTCTATTAAAGTTGCATTATCATTATTCATAGTTCTTTAAAATAGATGTTTGACTAGTGCATGTGTTCCTTTTTCATGATAAATTAACTTGTGTGTTGAATCAAATTTGATCTATCCTTTACATATGCTCAAGTTTAACAAAGGGAACACATGTTTCTTAATTTGTGGTATTTATACCCTCTCTAAGTTGCGATAGGTGAAGTTGATCTTTGCACACACACACCCTCTTCAAATTAACCCTTCCCGAGTCTAAACACCCTTTATTTGGTACATCACCATCCCTAGTATAGTTTCATTTCTGCAAAATCTCTTTCCCTAAATCACCTCGAGCCCAAATCCCACAACTTGAGAGGTGATCCCATGTGTCCCAATCACACCGAACGTCCTGTTTACTTTTTGGCCATTTGGGGGTGCAGTGATTTGGAGAAAACAATACCTTTCTCCTTCACTATGCTCATCATTCCACTCAATATTGCTTATCCCATTCTCTTTTTCTCTCTAAATGTACTAATGGAGTCATCTTTTACAATTTCAAGGAATTCACCTAAAGAAACATCAATATCAACTAGGAAAAATCAAATTTACTTACTTGTCATCATCCCATGCATGATTTTATTCATTAATATCTTGTACCTACTTATTTTCCAAGAGTTCTTCATCCTCTTTCATCATTCCATTCTCTCTTTCTTGTACCACACTTTATTATTCCTTTGCCATATCATTTTTGTTTCCTTGTACATTGTTTGATTTCTCAAAAGTCTGATTTTTCCTTCTTGTATTCTTCTTGTTCTCTAGACCTTTCAATTATTTCCTTTGGATTTACATTCTCTCTCTCCTTTTCTTGTTTTAGGTGTCACATATCCATGATCCTTGTCTAGTTTTGAGAGCTTCACATGGCTCTTCCTTTCACTCATCTCTTTGATGACCTCTTCCTTTTGCTTTCTTACATGCTTCCTCATTTTCCTTAGCCTCTTCTCCTCTTCTCTAATTACATCTCTCAACTGCAATATCTATTTCTTCTTCACAAGTGACTCTATAGGATACTTAAATTTTATTCTCATCACAAATCCAATTTCACTACTTTCTTTAATCATACTCTCATCTCTCATCAATTATTTAAGCTCCTATACATCCTTTCTCAACTCTCTCAACTCTTGTTCCATCCACTCCTCTTTTCTTCTTGCTTCCTCTTCATATTGGCTTCATTTTACTTTCTTTCTCTCTCATGTTGTCTATTCTTGTGGCTTATAAAAACCACACAATATTTACCCTAACTCTTCTCTATCCATTTCCCTCTTTTCCTTTGAATCACCTATCACACACACTTCACAAACAACCTTCACACTTACTTGTTATAATAATCAAAAATTAGTCTTTAAATACCTATCTATGCCCTGATACCAAAATGATGCAAAATAATTTCACATTCCAATCACTCAAAAATTTAGGACAGCTAAATACCTTATTCACCCTAGGTGCTTTGTTTTCAAGATCTTGTCAAAAATGGTCTAATGACTTAATCATGTAAATTTTGACCCTTCACATTAAATTGATTTCATTATCCATATACCCTTCTCATTCAAACTATTTAATACCATGAAAACCAACATTTTATCTAAGAATAAGAAAATTAGATCAAAACCTCATTTTTCTCAATATTGTTCTTTACTAGCTTTCACATTGATCTAGCTCAAAACAATCATCTTTTTGGGAATTTGTAGTCTTCTTGGACCAAAATTTCACCATCCAATGCTTCACTTGCCTAATTCAATACATAAATCAACCCTTTATATGATCAATTCAAAAGTAAACAATCAACAACTTCTCTTTTAGTCAAAGAACCCTTCTTTAGTTCTCAAGAGCAAGGTGTATGGGAGGTTCATAGTTGGAGCAATCTAGACATGCCCTAAACAAGGTGAATGTTAATATGTGTACTTGTATTGTTATCTTGTGGCATTTTCCATATCACGTGGGGATTCATATCACTTAGGTGATGTCATAGATCTTTAGTGTCTTAGGGGATAGGACGCATTCCATCATATATTCCATCATACGCATCGGTGTGTATCAATACATCATATAAGAGTTACTTTCCATTTTAGGAATGTAACTCCTCTTCTCCATTTGTGGAGGTATGATTATCATGCATTTAAAGTTACACAACACTCCTATTTGTACCCATTTTCTATAATCTATGAGAATATTATAAAGACCTTTTATTTGCATGCATATTTCATGGTTGAATGCTTGCTTCCTCATGGAACTTTGTCACATTGTCGTTCGAGTGTAACTTGGTTGATGTGTACAATATCACGCAAGATCCTTGTTCTCACTTTATTCATCATGGTATTAGAGCACGTTGTTGGGATCCACAATAATTTTCATTTTCCATTTCCTGCTACTCTTGGTTTCGTGTTCTTACTTTGGTTTCATGTGTAAGCTTCATAATTGTTATTCCATTCATGTGTTATTTACATTGATTTGGTGTTATTTGGGTTCACATCTTGTTCGAGGTTGCTAGTTATGCTTGGTTTGTGTTTTTCTAAGGTTTTTAGGATTTGTAAGCATGTTCAAGAGTTTCATTTCACAATTCAAGGTGTATTTGTTTTTGTGTTTGGAAGATTTTGTTGAGATTTTTAGCCCAACTTGACCCCGGTTTTTGAGCTAGAAACTGAGCTAGCTCTCTTAGCTCGCTTCTCATCCTTCCTATGAGCTACCTTCATGAATCACCTTGACACTCTGAAAATTTTGAATGTTATGGTTTTGCATGGGGTTTGGTTCATTTGAGCTCTACATGCATTGATCCCCATGCTCCCCTATGTTGCTTCCTCCATTGAATGCATATGAGCTTGCCTTATTCATTGCCTCTAGCTTGTTCCCTTGGTCATCGGCCATGCTCGTGAGCTTGCCTCTGCACTCTCCTTTACCTTAAACCTGCACGTCCATGCTTGATCTTGCTAGTGACTTCACTCTCACTTTTACATGTGTTCATGCCCGTTGTGTTTGGCCACACGCCCTATGTTTGATTGGGTTTTCCTTCATGTTGCTTGTGTCTATTGAGCCTACCTTGGTGTTGTCTATTTGTTGTATGGTTTTATGGATGTTTTTACTTTGATTTTTAATTGGTCTTGATTGTTGTGTCTCGAGATATATCTCAACCATGTCGTGCTTTGCCATATCTTCAAGTATCTTGTCATTCGACCTGTACTCGTCATTACCTTGTTCTACACCAACATGTCGGATCCTATATCAAACTACTCACCCCTTCGGTGAATCAACACTTTGTTACCTCGACCTACCATTCAATGGTCTCGCCTTAACATCACACAACATCCCTATGACTTACTTCCACTCAAACTTCTTCTCAGATGACTCGATCCTCATCCTGAATCGACTTACCAACACTTCACGCCCAGCCCACCTCCTAAATTGTAACTTGACTCGAGTCCTAGCTCCCGCACCCACCATACGGCTTGCAGAACAATTTAGATCACCTTCTTACACCTGTCTCACCACCAACTTTCTCGAGTTGAGTTGGCTTGTCCTTGAGCCGAAGGCGCCTTTTTAACCCCTTTTTGATTTTTATCAAATTTTCCCTTTTGATCTTAATTGAAGGAAAATTAATTTCATCATTAAGGGGGATACCTTTTATGGGGATTCATTATAGGGTTATTGGGATTTTATGGGCCATTTTTTGGCTCATCATCATTATAGTGTTATTCTTCACTTGTGGCCTAGTGAGTACGTCATCTGTCACAACCTTGCGGAAAGAGAGTCCTTTTTGTGATGTGAGACACCTTCTCTCACACTAAACACTATTTTATCCCCATGTTCTTTTCTTATTCCCTTTTATGCATGTTTACGTGTTGTTCCTCTACTTCTGACTAAGACTTATTATGGCCTCAACTCTTACGTGATTCATTGTCTATTGTAAAGTAAGTGGTCAACTATCCAACATCGCATGAACACACCTTATTGTAATCAACACACTACTTATAAAGTGTCAAAAAAGGGGGTTATCATTTTTCCTAGGTATTTTATTACATGCAAACACATTCTTGGTTGAGTTCAACATCTTGAAACATTGTTTGTATTCTCACACCCTTATTTTCTTACATTCTACACTTCTTTCTCTTTTTGTAGATGCACCATGGAAGATGCTCTTTCCAAAATTAAGCGTCGTAGGATTACTTCTCGAGACCCCGTCACTTCTTCTTGATAGGAGAATTATAAATCATGACATGCTTATATGGAACATTAATTCTCACAAGAGCCTTTATCCATTTTCTCAGTATGGGCAAAGTTCTTGCACTAACCGATCCTTCTCATCTTGAAGAACACCTCAACACATGCGACCATGTTTTTGGTAGCTTGATGCTTCATGTCTCTAGACCTCTCCACCTTCATGTGGCACACTCAGATCCTCCTCACAATGTTTGGAGAATTCTTGAGTCCTTATTTAGAGACCCTTCAATATTTTCATTGTTTCTTTTTCTACTAATACAGTTGTATCCTCTTCTTCTTCGTGTGATGATAGTTTTGTTGATAGAGAATAACTTGTTTTATCTCTCGATGAAGAATATTGTTCTTCTAGTTTTGATGACAAGATTACTACTAAGTACTTATCTCCTCCTTCTCCCACCACCTTCCACATGTTGTTGACACTCCTCCCTTCCCATCAGACATCGAAAAACCTTGTTCCTAGCCTCATACCATCATTACATCTACCTCCTTTCCACTTCTAGTGTGTGAGGCCCTTTCCACTCCTCCTCCTTAATGCACTGATGATTCATACATATCGGACATCTTTCTTATGTTTATCGAACTACCCTTTTGGGACAGTATTTTCCAAACCTTCATCGTCTCTTCATAGTGCCTACTTGTGATGCAAGATAAAAGTTTCTCATCCTTCTAAAGATGTTTCAGAGGATTCATTCATCTATTTTGTTGGGAGTCCCCCTTTTGGGACTCGATCACTTCCACTTTTTTAGAGACCATCATTGATCCACCTCTTCTTGTGGATCCTCTTTCTATTGTTGTGGGGGTTGTTTCTTTTGCCTTCACTTCACTTGGGCATCCTTTTGGTGGATATTCCTCTCTCTCACTCGATAGTTCTACGCTCATGACATTACCTTTGGTTCTTGTGCAATCATTTGATAGACCTATGTCACATATCAATGGACTAGATTTAGAGTTATTTTTATTTGTTGCCTTTAGTTTCCTTCACGAAGTGGAAGACTTCCAAGACTCCATTTTTGTCCTTCCTAAGGCAGGGATAATTTTAGTGGTAAATATTCTTAATATAGTGAATACTCCATTTTTGTAAATTTGAAAAGGTGAATTTTTTGGTGAGGGTCGGTGACCTATTCGCCTAAAAATTATAGTTTAATTTTTAGGGTCGAAACCCCGCCTACCCTTAAAACTATCCCCTATATAATCCTAGATTATTCACCAAGTAGAACACCACTAGCTCACCGATACCACCTCGGAGGCATATATATTATCAAGTACATTAAATGCGCGACAGAGGGTGGAGGCTGCAGATGTGTGACAGAGAGTGTTTGTTGACATGCGATAGGGAGAGTTTGTTGATGCGTGACAGGAGAGTTTTTGACACGTGACAAGAGTGTGGAGGGAGTAAATGTGTGACAAAGTTTTTGATGCGCGACACGGAGATTTTGTTGTCGCGTGAAATAGGAGGGTGGAGGCTACAAACACGCGTCAAATATTTGCGAGTCACACATTAAGAAGGTGGTTGATGCACATCAACAAACCTCATCGACATGTCATTAACCTTTAAGATCCTCGCTAACGCGTCAAGAAGTTTGTTAACACGTGTAAGAGACCCTCGCCGACGTGTGTCAAGAAGGTTGTTGATGTGCATCGGTGAAGTTTGTTGACGTGCACCAACCACCTTCTTGATGCATGATAACAAATCTCTAATGCGTGTCATCTGTAGCCTTCTATCACACCACTTAAAAATTAGGCAAAAAAATTTTGCTATCAGACCCCCAAAAATTTCCTTCCCGCGAAACCGGTTCCGAGGATATTCACCAAGTATTTTCCACCTTTGATTTCTAAGAGGTCTCTTAAAATGAACCATGTCCTAAGGGTAGGAAAATTGTTTGATACGGCTTGGATCTTATTTAGTCTACAAAGTTGAACGTGTCATTGACACTCTTCTTAGAGACTTCTTAGAGTTGTAGAGTTTAGATCCAGCTTGTTTCTTTACATCTTCTATCTCTAAAATCTCCTTCCTTTCCTCTATTCTTTTTATTCTAGAGATATTATAGTTTGTAATTGGGTATCTCATCAAAAATCTATTTTTTCTAGGGACCCATTTGATGCATCTTTCTTTTTTGTTAAGGGATTTTTGATCTCTTGCAAGTGGATGTTTTTCCCACTAGGTTTTCCTTCGCTACTTAAGATAATTTTTGTTCATGAGTGACTCATAAGGAGTAGCTTCCAAGACCCATTTCTTGTTTATGACTTGCTTCCTCATCCTAAGTTATGATGAAGGGGGTGTTGGTATGTGTACTTTCCTTGTCATCTTGTGGAATTTTACACACCATGTGGTGAGTCATCTCACTTAGGTAAGGTCATAAGTATTAGGTGTCTTAGGGGTATGGAAAATTCCATCATAGATTCCTTCATACATGTCAGTGTGCATCAATGAATCATACATGAGTTACTTTCCATTTTAGGAATGTAACTCCTCTTCTCCACTTGTGGAGGTATGATTTTCATGCATTGGGAGTTACACAACACTCCTATTTGTACCCTTTTTCAGATCTATGAGCATATGTGTGAGAAATTTTATTTGCATGCACATTTCATGGTTGAATTCTTGCTTCCTCGTGGAAATTTGTCACATTTTTATTTGAGTTCAACTCGGTTGATGTGTGTATTATCATGTATGATTCTTGTTCTTTATTTATCTATCAATGAAGACATATATAAGTACCCTTTATCCTCAATATGGTGTGTAGTAAAGCTTATAGGATAACTCCTTCAACTACTCTCATAATCCCCATATTCCCTTTTCTAGCTCTCAAAACTCTACTAGCCCTACCGACACTATTTTCTAGGCATATATTTTGATTTTGGAGGTTTAAAAGTACACTCAAGGAATATTTAGATACCCATTTTCTTGTTTGAACTATCCCCAAAGTTTCCAAGATTGACTCTACATGAAAATCCCCTCTTTCAAAATATACCTCTCTAATTAGGTCTTAGAACTATATCAATCCTTGATTAATATCTTGTCAGTATTCAAAGACTTTGGTTTATCCTTAGGGCTTACAACCTTTACATATGCATATAAACCATAACAAGATTATGGCTTCCAATTTTTAGGTCTCATCTCTAAGTATAAGGTCTCCAATCTTGATTTTAGCTTCAAACCCTACCTAAACCTCTGTCTCAACTTGAGAAGCATTAAAATATTATAATATGTAATGGACTTGATTCAAAATTTCCAACCTTATATTGTATGTCTGCATAGACCTCTACAACATATCTAGTTTGTCGGTGAGGGCATTCAATCATCACATTGTATAAAATATGCAATACCTTAGATGTATAAATTGTGTAGAGTAGGGTTATACCTTTAGCTAGAAAGTCTTCCAACTTCATTAGTCTTTCTCTTCCTTCAATCCTAGAAACCTTTTAATAAAGCTCTCTTCCTCCTTAAATGGTGTCCTCAAACACACATTTTAACTTTGATTAATGCAAATTCCTCATAACAATCCCAAAGGCATCATTCCAATCAATTCTAAATGAGTCTTGTAAAAGGAACAAAGATAGAAATAGAGTGAATCAATGTAAACACATTACAAAATTTCTATAAGGTATTTTATATAATAAGAACCTCATTATTAGGATCATGAACCAAATACATCAAGAACCCTTGTAAAAACTCGTATTCAAGTGTTTTGCAGTCTCATGCATTGACCTACATGTTAGAACATGGTATTCACAACTCAACCTTCATCAATCCTCTTGCAATATGATATGAGAAAAATCTGCATATGCTCAAAGGAAATAATCAATAGTTCTTAAAATAGAAATATCAAAAAACTTAGATAATATACAAAAATACCATTTCATGGCACAAAACCATAGTTTTCCTTTATAATTATATTTTCATACAAATTTATTGTCTCTTCCTTCTTTCCTTCCTCAAAATATCAAGGATATAACCCAACAATTTATTCCCATTCGATTTTTATCTATGTCCCTCTCATAACAAAAACCCTAACTAACTCCCCTAAGACATCAAGAAGCCCACACATAGTAAATAGGCTTATTACATAATCTTGTAATCATTTTATGAACTCAATTCACCCCTAGGACTCAATACAACATGTTTACACACTTGGAAGTCATCAAAACTACCTTTTCATCACTCACAAGTCCAATAATTTCACTTTACATCCTTAGGAAATTTGAATTTGCAAAATGGAAGGAAATACAAAAATTTAAAATTGTGAGTACTAGTCCACCTAAGGCTCCTCCTCATGACTTCCCACACCCTATCACACCTAACTTGACCTCATAACCATGATTGAATGAGGAATTTTCATTTTTTATGTCCTTTGGATGATGTTCTGACATCATATTCATTTGTTAATGTATTTAAACACTTAAAAAATAAGACCGCATTGACACATCCAAGAAACCAAGTATTAAAAATAATGACTCATGATAATAAACTAGATAAAGTCTATCTACTTGATATGTAAATTTAAACCTAAAAATTTGAAGTAAAATTTTACTTAATAACTGAAATAGATTTCTTGCCTAGGCATGAAGACATAAAGTAATAATCAAAATAATTTAGACTCACAAACCATGTAGAACTCCAAATATTGATTTGTTATTACCAAGATAAAATTTACAATGCAAAGTTTGCGATATTTATAGGAAAATGGAGTCTACCTCACGTCTTTACAATGTTTTGGAACCTTTAAATTACATAAATAACATGACATAATAAGATTGAACTACCATCAAAATTACAATTAAAGCTTCAAAGGAATAAAAGACATCAAATGGAGGCATATTTTAGAATTTTAGATGGCAAAGTGACGACTCATCACCATGAGTAATCAGATTTTGTTTAGGATTCAACCTATGCGAGAGGAACATGGTTATCCCATGAAATGAGGAAGTTGAATGAAACTAGAGATGTCACTTGTCTTAATATTTCATTTGAAATTTTATTTAATTCAAGACTCATGTGTTTTAGTGGGATCTAAGAGGGAATATCCAACCTAGAGGCATCTCCACAAGTGAAGAGATCAACCAAAAGCATATGAAAAATGAATTGGGGCCACAAAACTAAAATAAATGAGCAAAGGATGACTCAAAACCAATCTTGAAAATATTGACAATCTGCCCACCCTATCCTCTCATAATTATATGGGGTTTAAGCTCTTGAATTACGCTCTTGATGGTACCAATCTCATGTTGAATAGAGGCCTCATTTGGGAGATATGACAAAAACTAGGTCTCTATTTTTTCAATACTGAGTCAAATTATTGAATTTAAGCTCACAAGTGGGCACTACAACAAATCTCATAGCTTGTAGATGTGTGCCACATGTACACCGTACTACATTCTCTTCATCAACGTTTCAACATGGTTTGGAGTGGAGTGGAAAGGGAGAATCATTTGGATGGTGTGGGTACTCTAACTTTCAACACTTGTCCTTTCCTTTATACAAGTTCTCCATTGGCAACTTGTAAATTCTAGAGCAAGGGGATTTAACCTTAGAACAATTTTCCAACTACCTTAGATGTTGATGATTAATACATTTCCCTCTTAACCACTTGTCATTAACTAGTGCATTATAGAGTGAAAAGCATTAAGGTGGGGGTCGTAACTCCATGTAACTTCGCAGGGCACTAAACTCTAATGGGCACCATGTGTACACTTTTTCCACTTTACCTAAGCTAGAACACTACATAGCCAAAATACTTAAGCCAAGGTTTCAGAGTAGTCTTGAGTGCTAATGGTTGAAACTTTGTGTACATCCGTTAGGGTGGAAAAATTTGAGCTAACACGATTAAGTTCATGGAATTTTATTAGATGCAAAGAGACCAATGTATACCACGTACATACACATTTTTTCATGTGGCTCTCATCTATCTCATGGATGTTTAAATATGTTAAAACATCCTACTTGTTGAGTCTTAGAATGTGGCTAACTAAAATGCCTCCTCTCGCTTCAATTAGTTTAATTTAACAACCTTGCTTTAATGGAAAACTAAGGATTTAGCTATCGCTTAAAATTTCATGGCATTTTTTGAACTCAAAAATTGTAAAATTTTGCATTTTATTCTCCTCATTACCTACACACATGATAAAAACTAAACCAAATCATGAAACCACTTTCAAAGGTATTAAATTTGATCATTTGAAAACCCTTCAACTATGAACAACATGGATTGATCCCTTAAGCTTTTCAAGATTATAAATAAGAACAACTCGAGTTTATCATTCAAGGACCAATGTTTCCCATGTTTAGCTTAAAGATATAGATTGGGGGTATGCTTTAACTAAGTTAGGGTCATTCATCACTTAACATTAAAGGCTACAAAATAAGTTCCATCTCTCTATGTATTTGTACAATACCTTTTTGTAGTACACAATAGATTCTCACTCTATTTTGATTATCTTTGACTCATGGAAATTTTTCATGTTGGGACATTGGACCTATTATTATCATGGTTATTTAATTAGGATTTATTTTATTTTTCATCACATTATCTTTGTATGATAGCTTGTTATGATAGGATGTTTATATTTGGCCCATATGAGGCCAATTCACAAGTATTATCGTTATAATTTGATTTAGTGTGATGTTTATGGATCCTATGGATTTTGAGATTAACATGCATCTTATATTAAAATGTGAAATATGTCATTGATTTAATTTAAATTGAATTAAATCTATTTTCGAGTAACTACTATAACCAATGATATACAAGTAATTAAGTACAATAGAATACATAAGTAATAAACAAGTAAAATATGAAAACCTAAGAAAGAGAAAGAGAGAGGATGACTTAGCTGATTCCATGCAACCTAGAGATGATTTGTACTAGGAAAATATTGGAAAAGACTGAAGTTATGTCGTTAAAACTCACCGGAGGTTAGAACTCAAAAATGTGTATACGGATAAAAGTGCCCACAAGGGAGGACATGAGTGCTTAGGTGCTAGTGAATGATTTGGGCATTAATGTCCAACAAGATGCTTAGGTTCTACGTAATTTATGGGCTAGAGGAACTTCACTGTTGATCCTCTTTTTTTCATTCTAGTTTTTCTCTAATGTCTTCTGGTCATACTACAGTAACCTATAAAATAGATACCTAGCTACACATACCCACAAACCCCATCAAACCTAATAAATAAGATGCGAAAGGGAGTCAGACTGACCCCGATGGTCACTCAAAGAGTGATCTTATGACCGAGCATTGCACTACATTTCAGACTCCATGTATTTTTTTGTGTATGTGTGTGTAATGATGCCCTAGGTTTCCCTTGTGCAAGTTACACTATGATAGCGGATAGATCTAGATTTCTTCAAGTATGCAAATGTGTGATATGGAATAAATGACTTCCCCTCTATGTTTGTATGCAGAGTGATGTAACCCTTGTCCCTTGTATGGATGTGATAGATGGATTCTTTAAATGCTCTTGTGCCTTTGATGCAAGATTAGGTGATAGTAAATAATGCTTAGTTCTTGGCCCTTGATTTAGAATAAGTAACTAAGTATATATATGATTCCCTTGTTTGAATTTCATAATTGACAACTGAAAGGTTAACCAAAGTGTTAAAAGGTGACCAAGAAGTAAAAGAGACCCAAAAGGATAAGAAAAGGATAAAGAAGGTCAGAGCACCCAAGAGGGACAAGAGCACTAGCACTTAGAGCACCTATGTCCTAACTAGGTGCTAGTGTTCAAGGCCATAAAAGATAAATCAATCAAGTTACAACAAGGATGTAAGATGTGTAAGTCCAATAAAATGCAAAAAGATAAAATAAAAAGGCCCAAAAGAAGTTTTCAACCACTAGTTTTCTTGCTTAGGAATCATGTATACATTAGTATGCTTTAGGACCTAAAAATGTACCCAAGTGCATAGATTTTATGTCTACATTTTCCCCACTTTATGTTGTTGAGTGAATACTTGATAGCATAAAGTAGATAGAAGATGTGTACCTTGTAATCTTGTAGAAGAATAGTGTAGTCGATAGCGTGTCGAGTGGACAAGTGAAGCATGAAGTGATCGTAATGTGAAGTGGAACTAGAAAGGGAGAGTAGACCCTAGGGGTGAAGTGTATGCATAGTAGTGTGTTTTGAGCTTATATGCTGATGTGATGTGGGTTTCTTATTGTATGCATGAACCTGGACCTACAAAAGAAGAGAAAAAAGTAGTCAAAGTCTTGTATGAAAAATCAAAGTAATGTATGTATAAGTAAGTAAAAAGTGTGTAAAGGAAAGAATGTGCACTGATGTATAAGAGAGTAAAGGATAGAAATTTTCCTATTTTTCTTTAGATATGTTTAGATTTAAATGTCTTGTTGCTGATGGTGAGGTTTTTGGGTGATCTCACGCTAAGAGTGAGTTTTTTAGGCGATCTCAAACCGAGAGTGAGTTTTTGGGCGATCTCACACCAAGAGAGAGTTTTTTTTGGGTGATCTCACGCCAAGAGAAGAGTGTTGGGGAGAGAGGTATGGTTTTTCTCTCCTTCCATGACACTTCCCAATAAGCACCATTACATATGGTATGTCCATGATTTATAACCTACCTATTTTCATGTTGTTATATAATTTGTAATTAATTAATGAATTATGTAATTAGAGGCAAGTGCCTCATACTTGAGAACTATTTAGTAAACTATTGGAATTGTGTTGAACTAAGAAATTGACTATTTTTTCCCCAGACACAAGTGCCCCGGGGGACACAAGCTCCCACCTTACTGTCTGGATCTAGGTGCTAGTGTCCACTCTGTATTTGTGATCCAAGTCTGATTCTAGACCATTGTAATTGTGTGCATGTACCATTTCTATACTGTGGTGATATGATCTATGAGCTCTAAGCTATTGTAGGGTGATTTGTTCACCCAATAGATGCCCCCCATTTGGGGTGCATGCATGACAATTAGGAGAATGGGCCCCCAAAGGAGAGGACCTGAAGCTGATATGCATATTTGAGTGTGGATACCTATAAGGGGTAGGGGATGTGCATGGTAGAAACCAAGGCACATGCAAACAAGATAGGATAGTAAAAGTGTTAGTATAAAAAAGATAACATGTAATATAAGATAATGTAACAAGAAAGTATGAAGACAAGATGGACCATGAAAAAGGGTTGCATACATGGGACATCACTCACAATGTCACAAGACAATCAGGGCCAAAGCATCCATTATTAAAAATAATCAAAAAGATACATAGGGCATAACCCAAAAACAATAAAATAATAATAAGCAATAAAAAGTGATAGATAATCATGGTTGTATAGATCTTATAAGGAAAATGCTACACATGAAGCACCCATTAGCATGTTAGAAATAAATAGTATGTCAAAGCATGTATATATCAGTGAAAAAGTAAGTGATAATAATAAGTAGTAAATAGTGTAACAATATGACCTATGATGTGTAGAGTATGAGAGTAGTAAAGGTAGATGCCCCAGGAGCCTCGGTGGGACTGGTAAAGAGTTAAATGTCAGCATCATGCATCATGTGAGAATTTGTGAAAGTCTTGCATTCACCTCAAGATACCAAGTGAATGATGAATATAGAAAAATGTATGTGTATAGAAAAAGATAATGACATACTAAGTATCCAACTAGTATAGGAAACAAAGTGTAACATGTAAGTAGTATAAGCTAACAAGAGTAAATGTGATGAAAATGTTGTGTAAATGTGATGTGTGTGCAAGATGTGAAGAATGATAGGAGCAACATTTTCCCCAATGGATGTGATGAGAGATGAGGTTCATTTAGAAATGCCCCCTCAACAATCAAGTATGAACCATAGAACAAGAGTGTGTCATCGGGTAATGAATGTATTATATGTGATCGATTGAGAGTAGATGTTAGAAAAGATATATTGTGAAGCAATGAGTGTGAAGTGTAGATGATGTGAGGTTCATTTAAGAATTAGACCCTCAATAATTAAGTATGAACCATGGAGCTAGAGTGCATCATCGGGTAATGATGATGTATGTGGTGTACCAAAGATGTAAGAGTGCTTAGAAAGGTAGACATGAAGTGCATGAGAATGTGAAATGTAAAATGTGATAAGTAGATACTAGAAGAAAACTGATAGAGATGGATGGGGAAGTGTGATGCCCCCAAGTGTGTGAGGGATAAAAGGCTATCCGACGATAATGGAGAGTGAGGGTCCCCATCTGATATCCAGAGAGAAAAGGCATGTGACCATGGTCTAAGATCGGTGGTGTAGGAAAGTAACTATGTGCACAGTGAATGAGACCATGTGGTAAAAGAGGTGGAGAACACTAGAGAATGGGGTTCCCTCGAGTAGGGGACTTAGGCCAAAAGGTGGACTAATGGATGCGAGGATGAGGATGAAAGGGTCATGATGTAGGCCATGTACGAATGGGAGAGCTAGGTGCAAAGATAGATTTAGACTTGGGAGGTGTAGGAGGCCTAGATGTCATGACTGGTGTGAAAATAGAGGCAAGAGTGGGCCGAGGTAATGGTGTACATGGTGGAATACCTTTGATGGTGATAACTTGCTTTGTTATGGATGAACTTAAGACATAAATGAAGCATGGATGGGATAGCTTGGGTAGTATGGAGCTAAGGAAGACCTAAGACCATGTCACAAGCATTTGATTTTAGATGTAACAAGGAATGGTGTAAACATGGTAAGGGGCCCAATTGTAATGGGAAGCATGACATGACCATAAGAATTAGGAACTGGAAATGTGATTAGGGAAGTTGGACATTTGATAGCTAATAGAGTGCCATCAGAGCATACATTGTAAAGGGGATGGATAGACCAAAGTATTTTAACAATATAAGTGTTGATGGAAGCATTAATATGCAATGAATCAGAGGAAAATGTAGCATGATAATCATGATCCAGAATGTGATAACTAGTGGTGGCATGTCGGCAATAATAGAAATAAGAAAATCAAGTGGCCCCGATGAAGGAGGAGGCACAACATGATATGTATGGTTTGCAGAAGAATCAGTAGTTAGCTTGTCATGTTTGGGCAATGGGTCATTGAATATTTTAAGCTTTTTGATTATCATTGACTGACTTAGAAGTAGATGGCTCAGGGAGCTCAATTGCATTGTTATCGATAAGATCTTGAATAAGATGTTTAAGCTTAAAAAATGATCAATAGAATTCCCATTGCATTGGTGGTAGTCATAGTGTGCATTTTCATCGTAATTACACCACGTGGGTGAGAAGGATCAAGATTGAGTGGTGGAGGAAGAGTAATGAGATTTCTTTTATAAGTTGTGGTAATAGGAAACAAGGTGCGTAAGGTAACTTAGTAAAATTGTGCCTCGTGGGTTGCAATTGAAGCTTGTCTAGTGTAGAAACAACATTGATAATGGCTTTAGCTTTTAGTAGGCTTAATAGATGGTTTAAAGGTGGATTTATCTTGAAACTTGATTAGAGGATGAGGATGAAGAAGTATCATAATATTTCAATTTTCCCATAGATAAAAAATTTTTTCACGTAATTTGAGTGTATGGCATAATTGATCAAAGGAGGGAGAAGTCTCAAAGATGACACTCTCTTGAAGTGGAGGTAAAAGACTTTGAATAAAGATATCTTGCAATTATGAATCAGCTAGAACATTGGTCATCTTAGCAAGGTTGTTCTTATAGCACAAGACATAGTCCACAAGGCATTTCATTGGATCCTTGTTTGATTTGAGCTAATTGTGCATAGGATATCTTAGTACTGTCAATATTTATAGAAAAATGAGCAAGGAAATCATCGACTAATGATGTAAAATAAGTTACCAAATGAACATGTAGATCATAAAACCATCACATAACATAGTCTTGTAAGCTTTAAGGAAATAATTTAGCCAATAATGTAAGGTCATCAACATAGTCAAGACATGCCACATGAAAGGATCAAGGTGCTCTGAGGGTCACCATGGCCATTGAAGGTGGGAAGCTTAGGTGCAATGAAGTTAGGAGGCAACAGATAAGAGGAAATGGTGGGTGTAAAAGGGCTATGAAGGAGGAGTGAGGAATCTAGAGATGGAGAGGAATGTGAAGTAGCTTGTTATAATTGAAAATTTGGGATTGTAAATCATGGTATAAAGAAGCTAGGTCATGGGTGCCTGAAGAGGAGTAGTTTGTGTGTGGGAAGTATTGGGAGGAATGAGGGGAGTGGTAGTTGGAGAAATATAAATAGGAATGGTGGAGGTGGTGTGGAGGCCATGGGTGGATCGAGGAGGAAACCCACAAGAGGAAGAGTGATAACATCTCGAGAATGTTTAGCAATGAGTAAAGCATTTAGACATGTGGAATATGTGTAGGGTTGGTGTGAAGAAGAAAAAATTAGTGATCTTGTCAAGTTGTTCTTGATCAACATTAGTGTCCTCATCATATGATTGTTCATTATCAGAAGTTTCAATGTTTTCAAGAGGAATGTTGTTGAGTTAATAAAGGGATTATCATATTCATCCATTGGTTTAGAGATCCTATGGGTAGATGGAGGAAGCTCAATGTGCTCAAGAGGACCAAAATGACCACTACGGGTGATGGGCATAAAAATAAGGCCTTGAAGAAAGGTAGGGTTCGAGCAGAATGGTTCACCAAATGATTTAATTAAATTAAATTAAATATATTTTAGAGTAACTACTATAACTAATGATATAAAAGTAATATACAAAAAGACACAAGCAATAAGCATGCAATAATATGAAACCCTAAGAAAGAGAGAGAGAGAGGTGACTTAGTTGATTTGTGAATCTAGATGATCTAGACTTGAGAAACTACTTGGAACAAACTAGAAATTGTGTCATCAAGACTCACTGAGGGTTTGGAACTCAAAATGTGCAAGACAAAAGCACCCATGAGAGGACATGAGTGCCTTGGCTAGTGATTTGAATATAGGTGCTAATATGTGTCCACTCAGATGCTCAGGTTCTATCTTCTAAGGTGGAGGAGCTTCATTTTTATTGATCTTTTTTCACTCTAATTTTCTCCAATGTCACCGTGTACCTATAACTTGTAAAATAGATAACTAGCTACACATACCCACAAACCACATCAAACCTAATAAATAAGATGCATAATGGGGAGTCGAATGACCCCAACGGTCACCCAAAGAGTGATCTTATGACCAAGTGTTGTACTACATCTCAAACTCCATGTAGTTATGTGTGTATGTGTGTGTAATGATTCCCTAGGTTTCCCTTGTGCAAGTTGCACTATGATAGTGGGATAGATCTAGATTGCTCCAAGTATGCAAATGTGTGAGATGGAATAAAATGAACTTCCCCTCCTATGTTGTGTATGCAGAGTGATGCATCCCTTGTCCCTTGTATGGATGTGCTAGATGGATGCCTTTTTAATGCTCTTGTGCCTTTGAATGCAAGCTTAGGTGATAGTAGATAATGCTTAGTGTTTGGCCCTTGATTTAGAAGAAGTAACTAAGTATATATATGATTCCCTTGTTTGAATTTTTAATTAAAAACTAAAAGACCAACCCAAGTGTTAAAAGGTGACCAAGAAGTAAAAGAGACCCAAAAAAGATAATAAGAAAAGGATAAAGAGCACCTCAGGGAGGAGCACTGGAAAGCTTCTATCTTAAATGGGCACTAGTGTTCGAGGCCATAAATCAATCAAGTTCTAAAGTGAAGGTTGTAAGATGTGTAAGGCCAATTAAAGTGCAAGAGATAAAGCAAAGGCCCAAAATAAGTTGTTAACCACTAGTTTTCTTACTTAGGAATCATGTATACATTAGTATGCTTTAGGACCTGAAAATGTACCCAAGTGCATAGATTTTATATCGACAATCATGGATGACTTTTGATTTGTAATCTCTTATATGGTGGATGGATGAAACTATAACCAATTTTTAGTTAGCATGTTTTTTTGATGGATTGATTGATATGTATATTATTAATTTATTTATCATTTATTATCAGTAGGTATGATATTTGAAATTGAGTGTGTAGGCAACATGTTCACACTACATGATAACATAGGTTTCAACAGATGCACCTTTATGTGGCAAAATAGGCCTTATAGGCCGAATTTACCCATCATTTAATTATTGGCCCCCTTTGTGGTGTTTTTTTGTGATTTAATTTGGAAAAGGGAAATTAACCCTTTGGTTTATGTTTATTGTTTTATTTAGTCATTTTATCTTTCTTTTATTTTACTTGGGTTTCTTTAGTTTAACCCCTTGTATTTTGTAGGTAATGGTTGTTTAATTTAACTAGTCACTTCCCACTTACATGGGTTGACATAGCTTCTTTATTATGGTTTTTCGGGGTTTAGGATCACCTAATAATGGATTAGGTAGAGCCAACACCCTCTTAAAGGCTGCCTCTTCCCAATACTCGAATTTGGGAAAACGTGACTCTTTGGAGGAGTGTATGGAAAGTAAGAGGCTATATTTACCTAGAAAGGAGCCTCAAGTACCATACTTATGGGTGGGAAATATATTTTCAAGTATCATAATTCTTATTCACCCCTTTTTGACCATTTTTCAACCACTCAAATTTATTATTTTTGGACTATGTGCATGCTTTAGGTTTTGTGTGTAAGTTGCTCCATGTGGAGACTTGGATTACTTTTTTTGGAATTTATTTTCATTTATTGTTTGGTAAGAGCATGTTGGAAGTACTTGGGTGACTTGGAGTCTTAGGTGGAGGAGTGACACATGTCACATTCTTATTGGTTTTGGTTTGAGACTCTTTTACTAAAGTTCTCAAACTTGGAGGTTTTTTTTTTTTTTTTTGGGGGGGGGGGGGGGGTGCATTGGTTTGGCTAATTTTTAGGAGTCTTGTTCGAGAGCTTGGATTTGTCTTGGATATTTGGTTTTTAGAGAGATTGTTCTTGGATTTAGAAGCTTTAAATCATTTTTTTATGAGGCGGACCTCACACCCTTTCTTTCTTGTTTATTACTTTAGAATGAAATATTTCATACCTCTTATGGAAGTTTATAGATGTGTAAATTTGTTTTGTCTTCTGAAAATGTGTTGTTATCTTTAATTTTTAATCCATCCATCCCCTTTGGGATTATATTTGGGAATTGTAGGGAACATGGAAGATTCATTTCTTATTTCCACAAGCATTGATGGGAAATATTCATTTTGCTTTCAATTTTACTCCTTCATATGGTTTGGGAACCATATCCCTTCCTTGATAAGGAAACCTCAAAGATTTGAAAATCCTTAAAAAGGAGGAGGTAAGAAGATATAAATATTTTGAGGGATGTGGAGTTATGGAGGAAACTTGGGATACTTGGAAACTTGTTGAAACCTTTTTAGATACTTATTTTGATATGGTTTAAATTTAAACTCTCTCTCTCTCTCTCTCTCTCTCTCTCTCTCTCTCTCTCTCTCTCTCTCTCTCTCACACACACACACACACACACACACACACACACATTTATAAAGAAGTATAGAACTTCTTTAAGTGTTGTTAAAAAAACTCTTTTTGGTTGCTTGTTTGGATGTTTGATTTTGATTTTTTTCCCATTCTTATGCTCACAAAGAGGCTTTTGTTCTCCTTTATCCCATGGGATTGGAGGAACAATAACATGCTCTCCATTTGTTGGATTGTGACATGTAATGATGCCAATTGGTTGGGTGGTAAACCAAGCCTTCTCGTTTTGGAGGATTTTTTGATGAAAATAGAGCTCTGGAGAAGTTAAGAGATTTGGGACCTAACATTATTGTTGGTTAGATGTGAAATTAAGAAAATTTGACATGTTGTTCCCACTTTGTGGGAGGCTTGTGATTTAACAAATATGGAATTTGTAAAACCCTAATTGCATAGTAACATATGATAAATACGTAATAAAGTATTGAATTGACATAAGCAAAGAATATAATAAATTTAAAACCATATGTGTAAGAGATGGAATATAATACTTAATTGATCTCACAATATGCTAGAAGTATGCTAGATCGGAAGACTATAAAATAAGAGGGAAATTTTCATAACCACACACTAAAAAATTGTGGAACTCAAATATGTCTAGACTAGGGCACGGATCAGGTCAAGGGTTTTAGGAGCCAAAGTCTGCTCCCGGGTGTCTATGTCTCTGGGAAAATGGTAATAATTTGATTTTTCATGGGTTACACCAATGTTACTAACCCTAGTTGTTGATCGTATGTGTGTCGTAATATATCCCTACAATTTTCCTATAGCCTA
>CM031240.1:821251303-821338680 GCA_018340775.1 Taxus wallichiana var. yunnanensis
AAAATTTTCAAGCGCTTAACTATAGGAGATAGTGCAAAATCTGAGAGAAGAGCATATTCATGAATTATTTGGTGAGGCGAGTCTGGAGCGCATTTTGAAATGGAAGAAGAAATGGACTCCATATTACTTGAACACACTTTCCTTGAGAAAGAGAAAGGAAAGATGGTTTACATCGTGGATGATGAGGAAGTTGAGAACCTGGATATTGAACATTCACAAGGGGTGCACGAGGTCTTGGATAAGTGCAGAAAAGGATACGCGCCTATCACGAACCCATGAAGACAAAGAAGGTGAATATAGGTTTGGAGGTTGAGCCTAAGGAGGCCATACATTGGAGACTACTAGTTAGACTCGGAGGTAGCAAAGATCATTGAGTTACTCAGAGATTATCAGGACTTATTCCCTTGAGGGTATCATGAACTTAAAGGTGTGCATAAATCACTTGGGGAAATGAAGATAAAGCTTAAGGATGGTGCACGACCAGTTATGGAAAGCTACCTTATAGAATGAACCCCAATTTGCGTGAAAAGGTAAAAGAAGAAATTGATAAAATGTTGAAATCTGGAATTATCAAGCCCCTTGATGAATCAGAATGGGTTAGCCCAATGGTGATCAGTATCAAGAAGGATGGACAAATTAGAATATGTGTGGACTACAGGGAGATGAATGCTACATGTGTATCACATATCCATTCCCTACACCATTCACTGAGGAAATACTGGAAGGAGTGGCAGGGCTGTGAAATATATTCTTTCACAGATGGGTTTTCTGGGTATCATCAGGTTAGGATTGCTCAAGAGGATCAAGAAAAGACAACTTTTACTATTGAATGGGGCAGTTTTTACCTATACTGTGATGCCTTTTGGATTGAAAAATGCACCTGCTATATTCTCACGCATAGTTGTTAGGAATTCAAATATTTTATTCACAACTTCTTACAGGTGTACCTAGATGATTGGATAATATATGGGCTTGTGAAAGATCATTGTGACAATATGCGCTTAATGTTTGAACGGTGCAGACAATTGAGTATCTATTTGAACATTAAGAAGTGCATATTTTCTACACCATTTGGAATATTTTAGGACATATAATCTTAAGGAAGGTTTGTTGGTTAATCCAACTAAGGTTGCGGTCATTCTAGGCACTGAAGCCTACTACTAGTCAAAGTGAGGTGCATGGATTTTTAGGTC
The DNA here is from genome assembly GCA_018340775.1 of Taxus wallichiana var. yunnanensis. Lineage (NCBI taxonomy): Eukaryota > Viridiplantae > Streptophyta > Pinopsida > Cupressales > Taxaceae > Taxus > Taxus wallichiana. The sequence goes on from CM031240.1 coordinate 821,252,497, forward strand.
ATACATGATATTATAGAAAATTCATCAAAGGGTATGCCAAATTTACTACACCCTTGGAAGAGTTACTTAAGGGAAAGGTACATTTTATTGGGGAGAACCACAATAAGTGTGCGTTTGAGATATTAAAGGAGAAACTTACTACTGTGCCCATTCTGCACTTTCCCTCATGGGATAAACCATTTCATGTGCATGTGGATGCCTCTAGCATGGCCATTGGTGTAGTGTTAGCTCAACCTAGAGAAGGTATTGTCGATCATCCAATTTGTTTTGCTAGTAGGAAGTTGACTCTCTTGAACAAAATTATACAACTACAGAGCACAAAGCTTTGTCAATGATCTATGCATTGCACAAGTTTTGATAGTACTTATTAGCAACACCATTTGTGTTTTATATAGATCACATGGCATTGAAGTACTTGGTAAACAAGCCCATCTTACAGTGCATATGTAGATGGGTACTCCTATTTCAAGAGTTTGACTTCATAGTTGTGGTGAAGCTAGGGAAAAGTAACTCTGGACCAGACCATTTATCTAGAATCAACTCAGGAGAGGAAGCAAAAAATTGAAGAAACCATGCCAGATGCATAGTTATATAGGTTACAATGTGTGCCATCAGAATTAGAAGACATTGTTGTCTTTCTACTGCATGCTAGTGTGGCACCAAAAGGAATGAAGGCATTAGAAAAGAAATACTTGCTATATGCGTGGCACCATTTATGTTAATCAGTGGTGACCTCTACAAGTTAGGTAGAGATGAAGTATTACGCCGTTGTGTATTAGAGCATGAGTGCAAGGATATTATGGAAGAATCCCATGGTGGTATTGCAAGAGGCCATTATGTAGGTGATGTGACTACCCGAAGATCCTACTTGTTGGATTATGGTGGGAGACATTGTATAAAGACTATAAAGAATATTGTAAGGTGTGTGATCATTGTCAAGCGCCTAGGAAAACAGGGCAAAGAGATGAGATGCCTTTGAGACCAATTACTAGTTGAACCATTTGAGAAATGGGCCATTGACTTTTTAGGACCTATTTTCGCGGTGACCACATAGGACTGGATCACGCTTATATCATTACTTACACAGATTATCTCACATGGTGGGAAGAAGCAACACCTACGAAGGACTATACAACAACTACAACAACTAGGTTTCTATGGGAGAATGTTCTTACAAGATATGGATGTCCTTTAAGCTTGACAAGTGATAGGGGTACACACTTTTTGAATGAGACAATCAGGATCCTATTAGATGAGTTTATGGTTGCACACCATAAAAATACACCCTACCATCCTCAGGAAAATGGAACTGTTGAGGCTTTCAACAAGATTTTGAGCCAGACTTTGACAAAAATTTGTGATGTTGGAAGAAAGGATTGGGATGACAAAGTGTCAGCTATTCTTTGGGCATATAGAACAACTTACAAGAGATTGAACAAAGCCACACCATTTCAGTTGGTGTTTGCAGAAGTCATTCTCCCTATAGAATTTATGTTACCTTCTTTACGCATTGTGCACATTGGAGGTCTAGATGATGAGAAGGATTTAGAAGAGCATATTGAGAAGATGATTCAACTAGATGAGCGAATGAGCCATAGCACGATGGAGTTAGAAGTAGGAAAAGGCTAGGAAGAAAGCATGGCATGATAGAAACATAAGGGATAAGAAGTTTGAGATTGGACAAATGGTACTTCTTTATGACTCTAAGTTCTTGTGCCATCCAAGAAAGCTCAAAGTACATTGGTTGGGGCCGTATGTCATCACTTACATACTTGAATCAGGTGCTTCCAGTTAGAAGCACTTGATGGAACATGGCTACCTGGTTACTTTAATGGGAGTAGGCTGAAGCCCTACTATAAATAAGTCTTCTTGGTGTTTGTAATAAGTAGTATTTCCATTTAGATTAGGTTTTCAATTCTATATTTCCTTAATGTATTTCCTTCATTATCGTTATGCTTTGTCAATTTAGTTGTTGTTTTGTGTAATAAGTGTGCTTACGCACATGAAGCTAATTACTATGTGAAGAATGTTTATGCACAGAGGACTGCACATACCTTTAGTGTGGGGTGGTTGTAGTTATCCAAGTAAAAAGACTATGGGAATTGAAAGGTGAAAGGAATAAGCTACTACGGGTGTGCTTTAAGTCAAAAGAAGATTACTTCTCAAAAGTGACCAAGGATGGAGATGAATGAAAGGACAATATAACAGCGAGGTAAGCAAGAGGCCATGATAACTACCAGGAGAAGGTACAGTGATGAGGTACTCGGGCGTGCAAGGGCACACGTTGAAGAGAAGTATGTGACCGGAGGGTAGGAAGGTGTCTTTAGAAGGTTATAGTTGGGGCGTGAAGATGTATGTGCATGTGGAAGCGAATGAATTTGGTCAATGAATGAGAGGATATTTGGTAGGTGAAGGAGCAATAAATGCATCAAAATTTGAAAAATTATATAAGGATGGGATGCGGATTCATTTTTACCATTATGACTAAGAGAATTTGAAAGAGCTAAGTGTGAAAGAGTGAGTGATCAGGTTAAGGTGTGAAGGGTGTGAAACCAAGTGTGAAAAAAGATCTGTGTGCAAAAAGAAGCTTGCATCCCGGTGGTGAAGGGTTTGAGCAAAGAAAGGAGATAGAGAGGAGTTAGGGCATGAAGTTTCCACCTAGGGCATGATTGAATCGAGCTAGGGTTTGATTCACATTGCGAGTTAAGTTGCAAGGTAGGATTAGTAGTTAGCAAAAAGGAAAATGGATCTTCTGAAGGAGGTGGAGTCCAAAAATCTACAGGAAGAATTGTGATCCTTGAAGGAGCACACGGAATTGTTAGACATTCGAGGAGTGTGGGTTATAGAAACAAGAAATGACATGGAATGCAAGAATGAAAACTTCTTTATTTATCTACATTCTTTCATTCTTATTCTTTCCATTCTTCTATTCTTTACTTCAATTTTGGAGATACCCATTGTTGGGATGACAATGAGATTAGTGTGGGGTAATGTTGATCAAGAGAATACTTGTTAGAGATCACACAAGAAGTCCGTGTGGGAGAGAAGGCCAGGATCAAGGGTGCAGAGGGATAGGAAGAACCCATGCATGGAGGGAAAGTTCAGCATTCAAGACTTAGCCGATTTTGAGCATGAAGACCTATTTTTAGAAGATGGTGTGTGGAACACACCAATGATGCTAGAGACGTGTGTGCCATGCATTATCTATCTTTGGAGGATCGGATCGAAGCGTTTTGCATGGAGATGAGCTAAGAATAGGATTTCACTTCAATTAACTGTAAGAGGTCTATAGATAACACACTTGCATGTGTGGCTATGCACTGTAAATGGCACGTGGCTATTAATAGCATGCGACCTATTTCTAGAATAGATAAGTGGTGAAGGGAAAGTCCCCACCCTATATATATATATATATGTGAATCACATAGTAGTAATGATATGTGTGGTGGAGAGATGGATGTATGGAGGTATAGAGATATATGCATATGATTGAATTACTATATCAGATCCATGCACGCATTGGTATAGATTGACATTATTGTAAGGATATTCTATGTTTATTAATAGATGGAAGATATTGGCTGAACCTAAGTGTCATTCCTATGTGTAATTGAGTAGTGCATGTTCTTGATTCAATCATGATTATTGTTTAAGCTTGTTCTTTCATAAATCTGAATATGGCATGCATTGTAGAATGATGGATTAGTTATGAATCTATATGTTTCTTCCTTCATCACGCTAACATCTTGCTACAGCAACCCTAAAGAGGGACCTAGTACCTTTCACGCGCTTTGGCGAGCACTCGATCTAGACTGAGTGATGTGCCAGACATGTTTAGGTGTTATCTGGTAAATTCTAGGCTGCATCTGATGAATACGATTATAGTAGAATAGCCCAGTTGATCTTCCCTCCTATGTGTGCTTCCTTGACTATTTTTTCCGCAATGAAATAGCACCAATGTGTAGATTTCTCTTTCGACATCTTCACATGCAACATGTAACCACATAGTATTTACCTATGACCACCGCTCCCGATCATTCAACTTTGCAGAACAAGGTGTATTCACGCTTGCACAAACAAAAATTCTTCAATTTGTCTATATCCATACCTGCGGACCCTTGAGTGCCCTAACTCCTTTATGGTCTTTAAGATCATGACTTTATCTCATGTTAAATCATTCTTTATATCCTCTCTGTGGAATTCAGGCACCTCCGTAATCTGATGAGATAAGCATGGATGAGATTCTAACTCTGTGTCTTGCAAAGTAGAAGAAGTCCTCGTGCACTCTGCTCATGTGCCTGATACAAGGGCTCATACTTCCTGAAATATGGAAGCTCATATAATTGGTAGACCCCATTCTCTTCAAAAATATTCTTGCCTACATCATCATAAACCGACATGTCATCCACCGTCACGTTTTTTTGTCCTTATAGTGACTAGGGAATCGATCTCCTTCTTGGTCTCCAAGGTCCTGCGATTATACTCGCTTACTTTTCTCTTTACGATGGGTGAATCCCATTCTTAGCTAATGATAATGCCTTCTAGATATTACATTGCTGAAAAATCACTTTCTGGGTGCCATCTCTTCCTCCTCAACGACCACCTTCTTCTTTCCTTTTCTTTTATGCCGTATTTACTTTCTTGGTGTCATTTCTACTTGTAATCGTCTCCTCTTTAACTCTGTAACTTGCAGAATCAAACCCTATCTTGATTCAATCATGCCCTAGGTGGAAACTTCATGCCCTAACTCCTCTCTCGTCTCCTTGCTTCACTCAAACCCTTCATCATTGGGGACACATGCCTCTTTCGCACTTTAAATCTATTTGTCACGCTTGGTTTCACACCCTTTTGACCTTAACCCAATCACTCGACTCTTCACACTTAGCTCTTTTCTCAAATTCTCTTAGTTGCAATGGTAAAAATGAATCCACATCCCATCCTTATATATATTTTTTCAAATTTTGATGCATTTATTGCTCCTTCACCTACCAAATATCCTCTCATTCATTGACCAAATTTGTTTGTTCCATGTGGTACATCTTCACGCCCCAACTATAACCTTCTAGCACGCCTTCCTACCCTTTGGTCACAAACTTCTCTTCAGCACGTGCCCTTGCACCCAGTACCTCATCACTATACCTTCTCCTAGTAGTTATCATGGCCTCTTCTTACCTCATGTTATATTTCCTTTCATTCATCTCCATCCTTGGTCACTTTTGAGAAGCAATCTTCTTTTGACTTAAAGCACACCCATAGCAGCTTATTCCTTTCACCTTTCAATTCCCACAGTCTTTTACTTGGATAACTACAACCACCCCACACTAAAGGTATGTGCAGTCCTCTACACATAAACATTCTTCACATAGTAATTAGCTTCATGCGCAAGTGTGCTTATTACACAAGAACAACAACTAAATTGATGAAAGTATAACGTGAATGAAGGAAATAGATTAAAGAAATACTGAGTAATGGAAACCTAATCTAAATGGCAATACTACCTTATTACAAACACCAAGAAGACTTATTTATAGTAGGGCTTTAGCAAAGAGGTTGGATCAGGATACCATTGAGATTATATTGTCCTTCCTCATCCTTCGGATCTCGTATATTCCTTGGCGCACAACTATTAATTCATGTATCTCCTCAGTAATTGTTGATCTCTCCATACATTAACCAATATTGTTAGTCATCAACCATATTTCCTAGATTTGAGTTGTGTAGACATACTAGCTACTTTTCCTTTTCATTGTGCCTTTGATCTTCAAATTGCATCCGCCTAATGGTGCGCTCGTCTGGGGAATCTATAACTTGATCTTGAATTCTTCTTATCCTTCCCATGTCCTGTGCCACCTAGGATATGGAGTATTTAGCCTTCCATTAGGAAATTTTCTATTCCCATGTTGATAATCATTTTATTAATCTCTAAATATATATCGCGGTAAATATGATCCATGTGGTTCTTTGAATAAGTTATATTATGATTTGTCATAAAAGAAAAGGTTGAAACCGAATACTCAAGGATATAGCTTTGAAATGTCCCTTTCCACTAGTACTCTACCACACATGTCCAAGTTGTGTCATGTCATTCTAGCTTCCTTGTGTGTATATAATTCCATAGATACTTGACCCAAATTCTTTCTCTTTCCTAGATAATAGGCAACTAACCATGCATGCAGTGTGTATCAAAAGTCTGCGGAAAAATGTTTCATATATATCATCATAGAGATTGGCTTAGACCAAATTTATTGCAGAGAAATCCTTAAAAATCAGTTGATGTTTTCAAAATCATCCTTAAAAACATGTAACCAAGATTTTACGTTCTCTTGGGTTAATCGTAAACATTATCTATCCACTCCATCTTTACATTTGAGCGAAGGTCTCAAAAACGGAACTAAAATGTTGGTGTCTAGTATCCTTCTTTCCCTTACACACATTAATTATATGTTAGCCATGCATAAGTTCCCCCAACGTCATTCTTACAAATCATGCTTAGAAAAACTAAGACACACTCACAGAAGCGTGAGAGGTCCCGGGCCCCTTCATACTTTAGAGAGGTGAGGTGGATTGCTATTTGAATGAATAGACTTATATTCCTAGTTCATTAACATATAACATAGTCATGAATAGACCAAACACAAAGCTCATATATTAATCGATGCATATTTACAAGTTCTATCCATCAAGTAGAAGAATCCGAGTACAAGTCACTCATACATCACTCATCTAGCTCTCCCAGATCTATCCCATAAAAACTACTTACATTGTAGACCCCTCCATGGGTATTTATACTAGTGGGGAATTACCCTTCACTAGTCTTACAAGAACTAATAATAGCCCTCAAGTTTACAATTGCAACTAACACATTCAGACGGTGGATAAAATTATCCACTCATTACCTTAACCCTATTCCCGCATGTTGATCCTCCTTACTAGTCGATGCTTATCTTTATCCTTACCCAACGTCTAACAAATCCAGAAGTATCAAAGAATTGAAGCTTTAATCTATTTTAAACTAATGTTTATCCTTTATCCTTTGATGGTGTACATGAAATTTCCCGATATTATCCAATTTTCATGATCTTCCCTATGGATATTGTCTCCTGCGTACTTTTGATATCCTTTTGCATGTACACTTTCTATGCTTTCACAAGCTGACGATTACCCCTGCGTGCTCCCCTTCATATTACGAGCATTATTCATAAAATTCTCCATGTACCTCAAAATAATAATGGGTCATGAATAAAGAATATTGAGTCCTTAAGGACTTTTAAAGAATAAAGAATGCAAACCTTGGTTCCAACATTTGCCAAAAATTATTGGCAAAATATTTTTTTAGGAAAAGTATGGGCTTCGTTAAGGCTTGTGGGACTAGGGTCCTCTACTATTGAATGGGGATTCTTCCATTTATTGAAAACTAGAAATCATATACACTAATTTTAACCTCAAGGGTGGTCAAAGATTTGCAGAATGTGCATAAACACCCTTGTAAATGTACCAAAAGATTAGAGAGGAAAAATTTACAAGTTAGAGAGGAGAAAAGTGAAGAGAAATAAGGGGAAAGTGAGGAGGGAGTTATGCTAATGGGAGTAACACAAAATCCATTAGCGAATAACTCAAAAAATATTCTAGCTCAATGAAAATAAATAAGCAAAGACATACAATCATATAAGGATCATGAAACAATGACAAAAATTAACGCAAAGTTCAATCAATAGTTCTCATTCCATTTTAGTAGGTACAAAGCACTTTCTTCCTTCACTAAAGCTTCCATATTCTTGGTTGAGTATCAATAAATATAATGGATGAATATATTTATGCAAGAAGTAGAAGAATACAACATGCTAGGGAGAGCAAAATCTGATCCTTTGGAATGAAGAGGTCATTTAAATCTATAGTCTCTTTATATTACTTTTCGTATTCCCATGTGAATTTTCATATTACAAAATTTTAAAGTAATACACTTTTCATTATTTTAAGAAAAGTAATTTTACAATGGAGGAATATAAAGTCACTTAAGTGAATAAGACGAAATTAGAAAAAGCACACCCTAATGAAGAATACAAGTCACTAAGTGATAAAAGTCACTTTTTCAAAAGTTAGAGAAAGGAAGAAAGAAGAGAGAGAAGATGTATCCAAGTGAAGGTGATCCATAATGGATTTTTCTCTTGTAATAGGATCTTATTTAGATGCTTCCTTGATCAAAACATGTCTTTTCTTAGACTCAAAAATAATGCTCCACCTATTATTTGAAATGATCATCTTTGGTCATGCCTCAAAAGTTATCTTTTAATTATTTGTCTCTATAAATAATGGTGAATATATCAGTCCACACAAATCAACTCCTGTCACAAACATGATCTCTTGCCTCCTGCTCAAGTGCTATGAAAGATAAGAAATTGTTCTCCTCCTTTCGAGATGTTTTCAATGATGTTTGTGGATGAAATGTGAATTTGGTAATCACGAATGAAATATTCATTCAAACCAATAAATAATGTATTAAAATGAAAGGTACCACGATAAATGAATTTATGATCAAATTCAAGAGAATTTTATAGTCAAAATAGGTGGGAAAATGCAAAAGAGTTTTTAGTCACAAAGGGGCAAAACATGATTTATCCAATTGAAAAACCCTTTTGTGGATAAGAAATGAATTAATCCATAGAATCATACAAGGTTGAGATAAAATGATTGGGAGTTTTGAGAGGAGCACTTGGCCAAAATTTGGTGGAGTTTTACCCATGGGAACTTTGGGAATGAGCAAAATTTTGTTTTAGTAAACTAGGAATAGAGATGGTTTTCATGGAGTTGAGAGCTTCTATTTGGGTTTTAGGAAAAAACATGGAAAAAATTAAAATGGAGGTTCTAAAATTATTACGGGAGGTTTATAAGTGCTTTAATTTATTTTGAACTTACTTTTGGGAGGAAAATTAAATTCTGAAATACAACTCATAACCTAAAGTGCATTTTGGGAGGTGTTTGGGAACACATGAGTGCAAAAGCACACTTTAGGAGGTGCATGGGAAAAATTGAAGTAGAAAGAAAAATTATCATGGTGGGAAAGAAAAATTAAGTGTAGAAGCAAACTCAATAACAAATTAGAACAAAAGTGCGCTTTAAGGTGTTCCAAGAACATATAAGGGCAAAAAGTACAATGTAAACTTAAAATTAGAACATGGGAGGTTAATAATACTCCATAAGCACATGGAAAGGATAAAATAAGTAAAAGAGTGCACATCCAACACAAAATTAGAACAACAAAGAGGTGCAAATGTTCGGTTGGGGTGGTTATGGGAACAAGTAAATACAAAAACACATTCCCAATTCACATTTAGAATATGAAAAGTGACTTCCTCATGGCCAAAGAAAATGTTGGAGTTCCAAGGTGGTATGATTAATGATTTTGACTAGAAAACACCTAAAAATCCATTCTTACAATTTCAAGGTATTTTAGTGCTTGAATTTTAAGTTTTAGGAAAAAACCCAAAAATGGCCAAAATGAACATAATGAGGTATGCAGGACAATTTTTGGCTATTGAGAAATATTGAAAGGACCAAGACCAAAATAAATTATTATAGCATGTGAGGGATTCCATGAGATTTCATTTGATTAATGGTAGGTTTTTTTGAATCCATCTTGATCTCCGTAACTTATGCATACAAGATCACTTCTTCATTGGGACCAAAACATCTTAGCACTCAAGTGATTTTCATTTTTAGAACATATCCAATGCTTCCAAATTTTATTATAAGTATATCCGTGTGAAGTGGAATATTATTAATTTCACGTGAATACATAAAATACATCTGAAACCACAGAGAACTCTCACAAAGCCATTCACAAGTTACCACTCACAAAGGGACAAAATTTTACAATTTTGACTAATTTTCTCAAAGGAAGACAAATTTTTTAGGGGTTGTCAAGAAAAATGACTACGGCATTTACATTCCAATAAGAAGCAAGACATTTAAATGTGTACATTTTACACTTAGAACTAGTATCGATCATGAAACAATAAATAAAGATTATACCAACAAATGATCAAATATAAAATGCATCAAAAAATAAGATCATGCACAATATTAAAATCATCAAATGTAATAGGAGGTATAATAGGAGTGATAGTAACAATAAAATAATCTTGTGGATGATCATATAAAGAAAATGGAAGTTGAACTAGATAGGTATGTTGTACTTCTAGATTACATTCAAAAGTGTTGTGATGGGAAGTGGACCATTGAAATTTTTAAGCTTAGAATTGTCATTAGTAGGCTTAGATTGCTCAAGAGGAGATTCAAATTCAATAACATTTGCATCAATAACATCTTTGATGACATGATGAAGTTTGAAGCTTTTATTGGTAGAAATACTAATACATCTATGAAAGTTGGAATAGGCATTATAATTAAGATATTTAATATGAGGTTTTTGTATCAACCTTAACCAAAAGAGGGAGATATAAAAGAATGCACTCTAGAAACATTTGAAAGGCCACTTAGGGTGAAGAAGGAAATCATGTGAATTGCCTCTAAGGAGAAATTTATAAGTTAAACTTAGTAGGTTGAGATCTGACGTTTCAATAACTTTAGCATCGAATATTGTTATCATTAGGTTTTCCTTTATAATTATATTTTCCTCAAAATTTAGAGTTATGTGTATTAGGAGCATTATAAATATAATTTAGCTTATTCATTGTAAGGAGCTTAGGTTCATTTTCCTTTAATGTGCATCATGGCTGATTAAATGATCACTATTTATCAAAGATAAGCGATTCTTGGAGAGGGGAAGAAGAATCTAAGTGAATAAATCTTAAAGTTCAATCTCGGATAGGATATTATTCATTTTAGGAAGCATAATATTGTTAGTAGAACATATTCATTAATGGGTTTATTTGAACCTTGTTACATCTTAGAAATTGAGCATAAGATATTTTTCCTCGGTATTGATTAAAAAATATGCAAGAAAATGATTATCTAAAGAAGTAAAGACTACACAAAGTGGATACGAAGGTCATAAAACCATTTTTGTGCATAATCCTTGAAGCTTATGGGAAAGATCTTAGTAAGTAGTTACTCATTGTAAATATATTCTAAATGAGCAACATAGAAAATCATGAAGGTGTTTTTCAAGACTACCTTTTCCATCATAGATAATAAGTTTAGGAGATAAAAAACCAAGAGACAAACATTAAGAAGACAATTTAGCTGTAATTTTTTTGAAACAATTAAGTAGAGTCCATAATATCAAAAGAGATAGAGGCACCTTGTTGTAAGTGTAGCACTTGGGCTTACAGACTATGAAAAAGATGATGAAGGTCTCACGTAATATAAGAGGAACAGGAAGTACCATAGGTAAGAGATACGGATAATGGTGGACATAGGAATATACATTGTAACATTTTGAAGGTAAATACGGGTTTCCCTAAAGGGTATATGAATAATGGATGTCACTATAGTAGATCAACCATAACAAAATATATAGGATGAAGCACCTGAAAAGAGAATCCTCATTAGATTTCTAATCACGAGAAGCCTTAAAGGAAATAAAAAATGTGATGATCAATCAAGATCATTAGAATGGCCATGCAATTATTAGCGTGAGTTAGATAAAGTTTAACTTGATCATGATCAACATTGTTAAGTTCATCAGTAGGAATAGTCGTATCAATCTCATCATTCATTTAAATGTGAACAAAGACACATTAAAATCATCATTTTTAGAGATAGAAGGGACACCTTGCGTGGGAAAAGGGAAGAAACCATAAGAGTATGATGCTTGTGAGTAGTAGGGAAAAACTGGATATGCTCAGCAAGTGTATGCTGAATCCTATTATTTCACCAAAATGACTTAGAGCAAAAACATGCACAAAAATAATATGAAACCATAGGGGTATAAAGGATACCTAATATAAAATAACAAAAATTAGGCCCAAGATGTTATGGATTCATGCAAGGATCAGGTTCGCTAAATGAATTAACCATAAATAAATAAATGTGGGTTGTAGGGTTATGTGTTTTTATTAATCTAAGGGTCAAAGGATTAGTAACAAGTAATATATTCAGATTAATTTATAATTATTAATGCATGAATCAAAATATACAATAATTAGTAATTTGCAAGATAAATATATGGAAATAATTAATAAAACACAAGGAAGTGGATTCACTTACCTAATTAAAAATGTATAACGTTGAAATAAAAGTGTGGGTGACTATACATTGGAAATGACATAGTATTGCTTCATTTATGGAGTTAGAGTGCAAACCGAGCGGTTATGGAGCCATCAATATGTATGTATTGTGTCGAGATGATTTGGTCCTTTGGATGTTTTCGAAGGTGATGCCTTTGGTGCTCTTCATATTTTTGTGTGCTTGTGACTAAGCTGTGATGACCTTCACTTTTGAAAATCCTTGGTGTCACACATTTGAAAAACCCTCTATATGATGCAAAATAAGTACAAACCCTAACTATGGGTAGGATCTTTTGTGTAAAAGGTTACGGGTTGGGTTAAAGTGAAATCCATACATTATCCACATTGGTAGTAATCTAAAGAGGCCTCAAATGGAATGTACTTATCCACCTAACATGTGATATCTATATGGATACAATTGGTTTGACAACTTTATCTCTTGTGATGAGGAATAAAGGCTTGGCATGCTTAGTTTGACTTTGTTTTGAAGGTATCTAGATTGATACATATGACTCTTGAACACAGTTAGGAGTAAGTTAGATCCATGTGGAGATTCTTATACATTATGTTTGTTCTTTGAAGGTATTTAAGAGAGCTTGGACTACTTTTAGAATGTATTTTACAAGTATGCTCTTGAAAGTGATAGGTGAGGTAAATAGGTGAGTTAGAATTGCTTACATAGGTGTTCATAAGTAAAGTTTAAGGTTAAGACGGACGTATGGGATATGAACCAATGTATGTGATTTGAGATAACCCATGAAAAGATACCAAATTATAAAAATGACCGTTGGGTGGCTACGAGATGGAAATGTCACCATTGGACCAAATTGTTGGATGGGTTGGTCCTAAATAAGTCTCACACGTGTAACATTTGGGATTACAGCAGAGTTTTTGTGAATGATTCCTTGGAGGAATATATTGTTATGGACCGATGTAATTAGTTATATGAGTGACCTAACAATGTGAATAGAGAATCAATTCATGCAAGAGAGATACGAGATAGGTCAACTAGGCTTGGAATGTACGTGCGAGTCATGCCTTATGTGAAAATCTAATGATGTCATTTCAAATGATAAATTTACAAATTTATGTGTCTACACATGTAAAAGTTTGAAGGCTAGAGGGGATACTTTTTAATGTAGATAAATTATTATTATTAAATGTGAGAATTTTAATGGTTGAATAAAATTCCACAATCACTTCCCCTAACTAAGGTTGTATAAAAACCTAAAATTCCCCATAGACATTTACTTATTTTTAAACTACACCTTTTTAGATTTTTATGCGTACTTATTGACTACTGATATAAATTAAGTGTTATTAGCATATTTTATGGTCCTTCCTCATGGACCCCTTTTTGTATCTCCTTCCCTTTCCCTCTTCTTGTGTTTTGAGGGATTTTTAGTTGCTTTTTTAAGAATATAGAGCAAACAACCTTGGGGTTTCATTTCCACGATGTAGTGTGCACCCATTGCATGGTTTTGTGTTGTTTGTTTTACTTATTTTTTTGTTTTTCTTATTAAGACGATACTTATTAAAATATCCTCCCCATAAATAAACAACTAGTCTAGGATATTTAGGGAATCTAGAGATTATGTTTTTCAAGTTTGTGTTCATTCCAATCAATACCTTTTAGCATAGCTAGATTAAGGCAATCTATTAGAAATATATGAGAAATTGATAGAAAAGGTAATGAAGATGATAATATGTTGACTTGTATAATATACAATATACGTACCTTAATTGACATCTCTCAACATTTTATAAATATGTATTTAAGATATATGTTCTAGTTAAATTGATAGGTGTAACCTACTTTGTAACCGAGGACTTGGTGAATTGTAATAATGTGAGATGGTGGTGAGATGTCAATAAAAAATGTGATCTTAAATTTGATATCTATTTGATGATATATCACTAGTTGATAGGATATTCACATAAAAATGTTCCTAATTTGATAATTGTTATGCTTTAGTAGGTATTCTATAACGGGAATAAATGATGGGATGTGATCGAGTGAGCATGTTCATTTTTTTCAAACGTAAATTTTACATCCATTTCACCATTGAAAAAAATTCATCCTTAAATTTGACATCTATTTGATCGTGAATAAAAGTGTATTTTATGCTCGAAGAAGTTAATCGAGAAATAGTATGTCTTGGCCATACATTAGGGTGTGAGGCCCTTTTTTCAAAGAAATTTTTATCGAACCTAATAGATTTTTTTGGAAGGAGCGTAAATTTGAGGGTGTTGAAATGGCCCACATCCTTGTACATTTTGAGGATTTTCCGAGAGGATCCTCAACCTTATTCAATGAAGGGAACCAACACTAGGAACCCGAATGAAATAACCTTTAACCCGAACAAATATGGAACATCCACAACGATTGAAGTGAATGGGAATGAAATGGTAAACAAGTGAAGCAAAAGCCTCGGTGAAGTAAGAGCCAACTTTGTAAAATTGTAACAAGTGAAGAAACCAACATGTTGCGATTACAGAATAGAGATTCCGCATCTAGTTGCTGAAACCACCTCAGAGAGGATCATGCCTTAGGGGGATTTGAACACATGTGGGAAAGCACACAACCATATGACTTGACTACACCACTCCCACCCCATCGGCTCAAACCTAATATATTTGTCCAAGCAGATTGATTCCATTGCTCACTATCAATGGAAAATATTAAAGAATGCAATGGATTAATTAATAAGTGTGTTATGTAATAAAATCCAAGATAAGAACTTGAAATTGATATCTCTTGATGTATTTCAAACAGATGTTTTAAATATATTTGTACTAGTGCATCATTATTACATATATAGATGATCTATAATGGAAGTGGGGATGGAGTGTAATATAGTGGCTTGTTTACATTTAATGTTAGAATTTAAATTTGATGTCCATTTCACTACCAATTAATTTATTTGTGGAGAAATGCATCAAAATTTATAATATCTTTTCCATATAGTAGAGTTTGAAGTCCCTTTTTTAGGAAAATTTTATCGACCTTGATAAAATAATGTAGTTGGATAAATGCAATTTGTCACCAAATAGTGGGAAGTTGGCGAGAGAAAATAATAGAATTATTAATCAATGTAGTATGTGAAAACTCCAAGATAAGATCCTCAACATAAATATCTCTTATTATATTTTAGAGATATTTATTTAAGATCTCTATATTAGTCTTATATATATAGTTAAGATATCTAAAAACTAGTTTAACAATTTTATCGAGAAAAAGTAGATATCAAATCACACTAATAAAAATTAATTAATTATTTTATTAAAATTAAGAAAGCGAGTCTAGAGACACTGGTGTACTCTTTAATTTATTTTTATTTTAAAAAGAATTGTTAAATTCTAGGGTTTTTCTAGCACATATATGATAAATGCAATCGTGGGAGAAGAAATAAGATTGTGTGAATTCAGAGTGTGATCAAAGTGGAAATTTTTCTATGTTATGGGACTTACATCTATGTATACCATATTGATGTACAAGAACCTTTTTATAATATTACAACACAAAATTATTAGAGATTTCTTATTTTTCTCAAAATGAGATCTTTGTAACATCATCCTCTCAACCTTTGACAAAATAAGAGATCTACAAGAGGGTAAAAACATCCATAAAATTAGAAACCAATTTTTGTTATATGTAATAGTAACTTCCTAGTAAACATGTATGCAAAAGTGGAAGCTTACACAATACAAATGAACTATTTGATAAAATGCCTCAAAGAGATGTGGTCGATAGTATCGCAATGAATATAAGGTATTCAAAAAATGAGTTTTTAAAAAGGCCCTCAAATCCCAAAATAAAATACAATTAACGAGAATAAAGTTAAACTCCACAACATTTTCAACATACTCTCATCTTATGCCAAAATGCGAGCTTTAATATAGGGTAAGGACATCTATCAAAGCATAATGTAGAGGTAAATTTTGTGCATTATTGTAATTGAAAATTCCTACTATACATATATGTAAAATGTGGAAGCGTACACAAGGAAAATGAATTGTTTGAAAAAAATCAAAGAGATGTGGTTTTATGGAATGCCATGATTTTGAGATATACACAAAATATATTTTTCAAGGATGCTCTCAAACTCATTGAAAGCAATGAACCATTATGGAACATACTACGATTGTGTAAGCTTCGTTTGTTAGTTAAATTAATGAACTAAGTATTAAAGAACAATCTATTTTTGATAAATTAATAAGTCTATCATTTATTTCACTAGTTATTGAAGCATGCTCAATAGTTATTTTATCCCTCTTTCATGATGAGAGGAATAGAGTTGTGCTATGAAATCATTTGAACATGTTATCATTGTTTCCTTCAAGGAAAGAGGCTAGATGTTAGATTTAAAATAATTGTTTGCAAGTGTTGGCTCTTGAAGGGGTATTTTGAATTCCAATGGAGTAAAAAAGTTGAAAGTTTGGTATTGAATTAGGTTCCCTACTTATTCTAATGATCACATATGGGATGTTGATCAAAACATTTTGCCATGCCACCTTACCACAATGTTTGATATAAAAGTAAAGATAAATAGTTATGCAATTTTTAAGATCCCTCTTGATGATGTACTTAAATCAATAAGAATAATGGTTCAATAAATTCCAACTCACTAAGAAAGACATTAATTTGTAATTTCCTATTTTACCAAGTTTTTTTGTTGTGTACTCTACATTCAATGTATTAGTTAAAGGAGATATCATAAAATATGATTAGCAAGTATTAAAAGTGGAAAGATATGTCAAATTTATAAATATACTTCTAATAGTACCTTAGATATAAATACCATAGTCTATAATGTCAGCTTCCATCTACAAATCAATGGCCTATAAGTATACCAAATAGGTGACATTGATGTAGAAATTTCATAGAATCAAGGTTAGCTATTTTGACCTTAACATGAGGCATCTTATTAGAATTTTATTTATTGTATCGAACACATGCTCATGTGTATTCAATATTATAAAAAAATTTCTATATGATTTCATTTTAGTGTATGCTCTTAAGGCTATTCAACATTTTACCATTTCAAATTAGGGTGTGAGAATGATCCACGTAAGTCCATAAAAAATGTTGAATGTTATTAAGCAAATGAGGTCGTATCTTTGTAAGTAATCAAATAAACAATGAAAAAGATTCCATAAATTTGAGAATTTGTTCAAAAATAGGTTCTAAATGTTGAAAACAATAATTTCCTCACCACAGATTAAAAACCTCAGATTATTATGTAACATGACTTGGGGATAAAGGGAATAATAATTCATGCTATAGGGAAATCCCAAACATGAAGTTGGATGGAAAAATTTCTATCACACTCAAAGACCTTCTAAAGCTTGACATATTATTAAAAATCATAATTATTTTCTTAATATGAAGTAATGAAAGTTTGTACAATTTCTACAATTAAAATCATACCAGTTGGGTAAGCGAAAACAAAGTATTAAATAAATTTCACTTAAAATAACTCCAAAAAATATCTTCAATTAAGGATCATAATTTGATAGCCGCTCATACCTATTCCCATTAGAAAAAGTTGTGTGGCATAATTCTTACGGATATAAGCTGGAGAGAGAGAGAGAGAGAGAGAGAGAGAGAGAGAGAGAGAGAGAGAGAGAGAGAGAGAGAGAGAGAGAGAGAGAGAGAGAGCCTCTTGGTAGTAGCGTGGAATAAATCCAATGCTTTGAAATCCAAAATGATGGTAAAAATTCTTCTAGGAGTGATAATAATTCTATGAAAACATTGATGTTTTGAAATACCTTACTTGATCCTTTATTAAGATGTTTATTGAATTAAATTATTGTTTTTTTAAATATCAAATCAGATTTACCTATGTAAAGTAATAATCACTTTGACTTCTCTCTAAAGATGAGCCTTTATGAATGTAATTTGTAAGGAATAACCTCTATCATTTTTATTGTGTATGATTATTCTCTAAACCAAATCTATTTTTTTCCTTTGTAGGGTTTTTTTCTATACAAATAATCTAATATTATCCCATAAAATATTTGAATAAATTATCATTTATTCAAATGAATATAAGGAGAGGGGATGCAAAGCTATAACTATACATATAGATGTCAATAGAAAATTTGAGTGTGATCTTGTTGGGTATATGTGAGAGAGTTTACAATATATTAAAGAGATTAGTATGATTCCTAATGGATCTTATTGATGTTTAATTATCTAAACATCTTGTTAAAATGTAACTAGATCATTGACATTGATATGTTACATAAGGTAACATCAACATAATATCTATGTTCATGTTAGAAACTTCTATGTCATTCACCTACACAATATATCATTATATTGTCAATACTCACTACCTAAAAGTTCCCTATTTTATAATGTTTATGCATCTAGAATTTTTTTTGGTTTATCTTGTATTTGTTTACTAAAACTTTGAATAAAGCGAGTCATCTTACATAGAACTGTTAGGGGATCATTTGCTATGTTATTATTATTATTTTCATCCTTTACTAGAACATACACAAATTCGTAATATAATATTATATACATGTACATCATTTTCATAGTAGAGGCTTACATATAGAAGGAATGTGATAGAAAATCATATTGTTTATTATTAAGGTACTAACCGAGTTATATAATTCAATATAATGTCTATTATCTTTGTCATCTAAAAATTATTACCTTCTGCGGTTTTGAGTAGGATACTATTGAATATGAAATGGAAAACTATAATGTTGTTGTATTTATATTGTATGCAGATACAATTAATTATGTATGGGGTATTTCTATAACATCTCAAATATCAAAGTATACTTTAACCCTACTTGAATACCCTAATTTCATTTGGAGGTTTCTTTAGATTGTTAAAGAAAAAATTGGCCTTGAAAATACATCCTTGAGAAATTTTATGTATGACTACTTTTGTAGTAGGTTTTGGCACCCTTTAAAACTAGTTTCCCCTTCCTAGCCAAATTCTAACCCATTTACCATGTTTGGTTGGTTATAGTCCCAATTTGTAGATTATTTCACAAAGCATATCTTAAGAAACCATTTTGATGTAGATGGGATTAGGGTGCTCAATGAAGAGCC
Organism: Taxus wallichiana var. yunnanensis; assembly: GCA_018340775.1. NCBI lineage: Eukaryota > Viridiplantae > Streptophyta > Pinopsida > Cupressales > Taxaceae > Taxus > Taxus wallichiana. Next base: position 821,271,763 of record CM031240.1, read on the forward strand.
TCCTTACACCCAACAACCTTGAGAATATGTGCAAAATAAAAAATCAACAAAGAAAAACCATGCATCGATAGAAAGAGCAAATGAACATCTTGATCCCACTGATGTCATTTGGTAACAGAGCAGGTTTTCCTTTTGTTTTGAATATAAACATGACAAGTCTTTTCCATTTTCCAAATTTTCAAGTTTGGGTAGAAAACCATTTTAGAAAATTTCCAATAAATAAATTTAAGGTAGAAGGTTTGGGAGGAAGTGACACAATAAGCTTTTAAAGATTTTCACAATGTAGTTGTGGGTAGAAGGTCGTTGTAGGAATACTCCAGTAAAAGGGTTTCTAGAGATTGTGTTAGAAAATTTTACGAAATAAAGAGGAAAAATGACACACAAAAGGAATGTGAATACAAGCTTTAAAAATCAGGGTGTGAGAGTTGAGGATTCAACTAAAATGATTTGAATTATGAAATCTCTTGGAGGCCATGGAGGTTGCACAACACCAAGGTGTTGTTATGCAAGATCTTAGTGATGATGAAGGAAAATACGCAATAGGGAGTGCATGTTGCAAATGAAAATGTGAACACAAATGTAAAGGAAGAAGAATCACAATGTGGTAATGAGGATAGGTTGTTTCACACAATCAAATCGGATACCCCTTGTTATTGGTAGTTTGGAACCAATACACTTGCAAAATTGATAAAAAATATGGAGAAATATATTCAATATGAAGATATGGAAGATCTCGAAATTTTAACTTTGTGTGCATGACATTGAAAGGTCACACATCTATTTAGTTGGAACACATTCAAATGAACCTAGTACAACATGGTACGAAAAGTATAGAGACATGGGATAGGCTAGTGGTGAATCTCATAATTTTTCCCACTAATTACCAACTTAGTTTTTTGAGTGTTGCAAGGATTGAGGAAAATAGATCTTGGTGTGAAAGAATAAATTTAGGAATTTTACTAACTTTCCATTAAATAAATACATGTGGATAATGATGTGGAGAATATTTTTAGGTATATAGCTAGATTTCACATAGTGATTTAAGAGGATATTAATATGTTACAAGCTCATTACATGGAATAATCATATCAAGTATGCTCTAAACATAGAAGAGAATTTGGAACATAGATAATAGAGCACTACACACATAAAAGGAATGATTACTCAAGATTATGGACATAATAAAGGAAAAGATAATTTTGCGCATGGTGAAAGTTAGACATTTTTTACTATGAAAAGTGAAGGACATATCAAGAAGGTGGAAAAATGGGGCACATGTTGCTGGTGTAGATAAACATGGCATAAAACATATGAGTGCCTACATGCCCAAAATGGTGGTAAGTGAAATGCGAACATTACGCAAGGAGAGGAAAATGGATTGTCTAGTCATGAAGAAGAACTAGAGATGGGGGAAACATTGATGTTCAAGTGCATATTGTTAAGCCAGGAGAAATAATAGTTTGGTCCTAAGTAGAGAATAAGTTAATGTGGGATGACATAAAAATTATGGGGAAAGTCTAAAAATTGATGGTGGATATTGGAAGCAATGATAATTTGCAAAGTAGTAGATGAAATGGTGGACAATTTTAAGTCGAAGAGGATCAACTATCTAAATCCTTACAAGGTTTCATGGTTGTAGATGGGGAATCAAATATCGGCGAAGGATAAATATTTCATAAAATTTGATATTAGGAGATATGAAGATGAAGTAATATGTGACATCATTCCCATGGACACATGCCATGTGGTACTTGGTAGGCCTTGGAAGTTTGACTGGAAGGAACAACATGATGAGTGTGCAAACACCTACATGTTGTAAAATGATGGATATAAGTATACTCTAGACCCATTATGGGAAAAGGATGAAGAACACCAAAAATATTGTTACTCTTGGGAAAAGTATGAAGTAGTTTTTGAATGAGGTGAAATAGAATAGTGCATGTTTTTCACTCATAGTATGGACTCCAAAAAGAGAATGAATGGAAGAATTGGTTAACAAGTAAGAAACAATTCCACCAGAGGTGAAAGGAATGTTGGAGGAGTTTGTCAAAGTTGTACCTAGAGAGTTACTTGAAGGGTTATCACCTGTAGGAGACATTAGTCAACACATGGATTTAAATCTAAGACTAAGTTTTATAAACAAGGTAGCTTACATGATGACACCATAAGAAAATTCAAAGATACAAAGGCAAGTGTAAGATTTTTGGATAGATAAATCAACAAGGAAAGTATAAGTCAATGCATAGTTCAACAATATTAATCTTTGAATAAGGGTGGTGAATTGTGTATGTTACTCGATTCAAGGGCCATAAATAAGATCACCATCAAGTAGAAGTTTTAGTTTCAATGTATGGATGACATCATGGATTCTTGAGTGGAGTGAAGTATTTCAACAAGGTTGATTTGAAGAGTAGATACTATAATATTTTTATAAGAGAAGGGAATTAATGAAAGACATCATGTAAGACTAAATAAGGAATTTATAAGTGGCTAGTGATCTTTGTTTGGATTGAGAAACACACCAAGTAATTTTATGAGGTTGATGAATCAAGTCTTGAAACCAATTTTTAGGAAAGATATCTTACATGATGACACCATAATACAATGCAAAGATATGTAGAAAAGTGTAAGAGTTTTGGATGATAATATGATTTTTAGTAGGATGTGTGAAGAGCATTTTCTACATATTAGGAAGATGTTGTCAAAATTACGAAGAGAAATTGTTGATAAATTTGAAGAAATGTAGTTTTTATAGGAGTTAGTGTATCTACAATTTGTGATTTCCATAAAAGGATTGAAGATGTACCCTAAGAAGGTATACACAATTTTGGATTTTGATCATCAAGTTCTTTTGAAGCACAATTTTTCATGGGTTAGCTAGATTTTACAAAATGTTTATTAAGAGCTTTAGTCATGTATGTACACCGATTATGGAGGCCATGAGAGGAGATATGATGAGTTTCATTTGGATCATAGGTGTAGAGATTACTTTTGTGGAATTTAAGAGGAGAGTAATAAAGGAGCCAATATTAATGTTGCCAAATTTCATAAAAGTATTTCATGTTTATTGCGGTGCTAGTGATATAACCATTGGTGTAGTATTGAGTAAAGAGGATAGACCTATTTTTTCCTGAGAAATTAAATTATGCAAGGAGTTAGTATAGTATTTAGGATAAATAGTTTTACACAATGATGTAAGAATTGAAGAAGTGGATAAATTACTTGTTTCTTAACAGAGTTTTTGTTATACATGCGAGACCATCATGCATTGGAGTTTATTAAAATTAATAGAAAGTTGAATTAGAGGCACATGTAGTGGGTGGAGTACCTACAATGATACACATTTGTGTTAAAGAGCAAGAGTAAAAATATAATAAGGTAGATGATGCGCTTAGTAGGAAGAATTTTCAATTAAGTAAGATGAGAGTGGAAGTTGTGGGTTTTGAATCCATGGAGGGTTGTATGCACACAAAGAAGGTTTGAGGGCATTTTGGGAGGCATACATAATACCTAACACCATTGAAAGAAACCATGGTTGGATTATTTTGTGTAGGAATTATTGTTGTTTAGAGGTGAAAAATTATGCATTTTGAAAGGATCAATCGGGGAAAAAATGGTGAGAGAGAAACATTGTGGAGGATTAAGAGGAAATTTTTGCTTGGATAAAACCTTAGTGCGAGATAGGGAGAGTTAATTTTGGCCATAAATGAGTAAATATATCTAATTTTTGTATAGGAATGTCACATTTTCCAACTAACTAAAGGAAGATCTCAAAACATAGGGTTGCATCACCCTTTTCCCATTCTAGAAATGCCTTAAGGAGACATAACCATGGATTTTATTTTGGGTATTACTAAGAGTGTTGATTCGATTTTGGTGGAAATATTTTCAAATATGGCACATTTTATTTCTTGCATGAGGACCAATGATGTAACACATATTACAAATATTTTCTTTAGGGAGATTGTGAGATGGCATGGGTTATCGTTCAAGGTATAGTGTACGACAAAGACACAAAATTTGTTGGTCATTTTTGAAGAACATTGTGGAAGAAGTTCAATACAAAGTTACAATTTTGTTCAACATACCATCCAAAAATTGATGGACATATAGAATTTGTGAATAAAATCCTTTGATATTTTCTTAGATGTTTGGTTGGAGATAAGCCAAGAACTTGGGATTTGGATTTAGCATAGGAAATTTTTTTTATAACATTTCGGTAAATAGAAGTACATGGAAAATACCATTCCAAATTTTATATGGGAACAACCCAAGAGGAGTTGCGAAGTTGAGGGACTTACCACACAATGAAGACATGAGTTATGTAGCTTTTGTAGAATAAATGAAATACATGCACCAAGTGCATAATCAATTGCAAAAGATGAATGCAAAATACAAAAACATGTTCGAGATAGACGAAATGTTTGAATTTATTTTATTTTCACATATTTTTAGGGATCTTAACATTAAAGTAGATACACTATCTAAAGAGGGATTACATATCTAGATTGATACTTTAAAATTAACGCAATCTTATGATGATAATTGATTGAGCTCATTAATTCATTATAGGAATGAAATTGTTTTAATTTTTTAATTTATATTATTTGATTTGTTTGTATTTCTAGATCAATTTTGGTCGATCATTTAGATCTGTATTGTTTTAGATCATATTTGAGTAGGAATAGTTATTCACCGATCATCGAGCATGTATGTATGAGGAATTTTGATGACAAAAATTGTTTGAAGAAGAGAATCGATATTTGATATACATTATTGATGAAATTAGTGATTAGACTCATTATGATGATATGTGAAGACACTAGGGTGATTAGAAATTATGTTAGATTGTATTCTTCCATATGCACTCAAGTAGAAAGTTCTTGCATTCTATGATGGACTATAAAATGTAATTTTTCTTTGGGAAAAATATATAAACAATACGTAGATGAGAAACAAAGGGAATTTGGATACCAAATTGGAGACATGGTCTTAACATACTTACCAAAGGAAATATTTCCAAAAGAAACATATAATAATATTAAGTGAAAGAAGATAGGACCATGCCAAATCATCGAGAAGTGTGTGCAAAAACTTATGGGATTGAGCTTCCTATAGGCAATAATTTTTTTAATGTGATAGATCTATATCCGTACCATACAAAGACAAGGAGATGATTCCATACCTAAATAAGAAGATGACAAAATAGATTGTATGAAATAAATTCTATAGAAGGAGGACGATGAAGCCAGAAGGGATAATAAATATCAAGATCAAGAAGACACATTATAAGGAGTATACACAATATCTTGTCAAGTGGAAAGGCAAGAAGACTTGAGATGTGAATTGGGTAATTGGGTGTTGCAAGATGCCACACAATTTTAACATTACGGTTCCTTGAGTAGGATGTCAAGTTTTCAAAATTACCTAAGGTGTATGATGTAGGAGCATCTAAGTTCACAGAAATCATGTATCAACAAAAAAGTTAAAAAATTTGAGTCACTTGTGTATCCATTTATTTACATTTTGTGGGTCATGCATTAAAGAATTGTGTTTCTAACAAGACATATAATACAATGTTACATATTTTGAGTGTGAAAATACATTACGTAATGTTTGTGAAGTGCATAGTTCCTATACACAATGTTGGGTATGTTGTAGAGAATTGTCTAATGAGCGGTAATGTCTACACAATCATGTTCGTGCCATGAAGTTGGAATAATTGAATTTTCCAAGGTGTAAGTATTATAGAAGGTTATATGGCTGCGTTTGGTTCTAATTTTGGGTCCTTTGATCCTTTCATTTGAATTCCATAGAATTATAATTCTAGGAGGTGGCATGATTGGATATATTAGTAAACCCAAATGCCTTATAAAAAAGTAACATACAAGAGCTTGAGAATGAAGTAAATTTGTTTAGTAGAAGAGTAAAAGTTGGGAGCTCTAAGCCCACTCATGGGAAGAGCGTGGATGTGAAATTAATGCTCACTAAATTATGATGGATAAATAACCATAGTAATGGTGTAAATATAGACTATAATATTGATGATTGATCTTATGGTGCTATTTATTTGAATAATGCATTTAAAATCTTGTTTTTAGAAGAAATAAGCTAATAAAATATGAAACCCTAAGTACAAGAGAGAGAGAAAGAAATGACTTAGCTTGATTTATGCTTGATCTGGGATTGATGTTGACTGGGAAAACTGATGAATAAAAAAGATAATATTAATCATAAATCACTCAAGATAAATTATGGAAGCTATTGGAATAAGTTGGACTAGGGGTGTTTGGACTAGAAAGGCAAGGGTGCACAGGTGCTAGAAACCTCTATTAGGTGCCCATGACTATGAAAATGGTGGAATCTAATTTTTTTGGTGTCACACAAGTGTCATTGATATTCGTTTGTTGGTCACATATATGTCACACCTTGATTGCTGGATATACCTATAACTTAAAATAGATGTTCACATGCAAAACCCATAAAACCACATCAAATCCAAAAATAAAGATGTAATATGGGGAGTCAATGACCCCAATGGTCACCTGACAGAGTGAACTTATGACCGAGTGTTGACTACATCTTAGACTCCATGTAGTTCTTGTGAGTGTGTGAAAGAATGTGCCCTAGGATGCCCTAGTGCAAGTTGCACTTGATAGTGGGCTAGATCTAGAATGTAACAATGTATAGCATGTGTGGATGGAATAATGAACTTCCCTTCCTATGTAGTGTGTATGTAGAAAATGTAGTCCCTTGTCCCTTGAATGGATGCTAGATGGATGCCTTTGAGTGCTTTGGATGCCTTTGGATGCAAGCTTAGGTGATAGTATATAATGCTTAGAGCTTGGTCCTTTATTTTGATCACATAGCTATGTATTTATATGATTCCCTTGGTTGAATTTTGTAATTGACAACTGGAAGGATGACCCATAAGAAAATAAGATGCCCAAAAGATAAAAAGAGGCCCAAAAAGAGTGAGTAAGGTGGAAAGAGGTCGGGGGCACCCAGAGGGGATGAGGGCTTGGGCGCTGGCTAGCATCTTGGGTGGGTGCTTGTAGTGTCTAAAGTCATAAAAGATAAAACAAGTAAAGTTCTGACTGGGTTGTAGGGTGTGTAAGACCAAAAATAAAAATAAGAAACACAAAAAGAGGCCAAAGATAGTTTTCAATTACTAGTTTTCTCACTTAGGAATCATATGAATGCTAGTATGTTTTAGGACCTAGAAATGTACCCAAGTGCATGATTTTGTGTCTACATTTCCCCCACTTTATGTTGTTGAGTGAATACTGATAACATAAAGTAGTTAGAAGATGTGTACATTTGATAACCATGTAGAGTGTGATGGTGATAGTGTGCCGAAGAGACAAGTGAAAGTGTGAAGTGATAAAAATGAAGCATGGAAACTAAGAAAGAAAGTGACCCTAGGGGTGAAGTGTATTGTGTTGTACCTATGTTGTACTATTATTTTGTGCTTGAATTTTGATGTAGGGTTGCTTCTTGTTGTGTATTAAGGATGGACCTACAAAAGAAGAGTGAAAGAGTAGTCAAAGTCATGTATTATGAAAAATTTTAAAAGTATGTAAAAATGTGTAAAAATATGTAAAAAGGAAAGTGTGCACTTGATTTGATGTGAAAGAGTGTAAAGGATAGAAAATGTCTGAAAATGTTGTGAAGAGTGATTTTTTTGGGTGATCTCACACCAAGAGAGAGTTTTTTGGGTGATCTCATGCCAAGAGTGAGTTTTTGGGTGATCTCACGCCAAGACATGAGTTTTTTTGGGTGATCTCACACCAAACATGATTTTTGGGTGATCTCATGCCAAAGAAGAAGAGTGTTGGGGAGAGAGGTCTAGTGTTACTCTCCTTCCATGACTGCTTCCGAATAATACACCACTATAGATGGTGATCCTTGTTTTTTTCAATTTTGTTTCCAAATTAGTTTTGAATTGTCCCAATTGATTTTATTGATTAGGAATGGAGATAGAATGCATTTTTATGTTTTGGAGGACTGTGCATGTATTGTGAAACTACTATGTGAACTTTATGTAGAATGTGTTGATATGAGAAAATTAATTGTATGTGCCCCCAGGACATAGGCACCCAGGGGAGGAGGACAGATTCACCCCAATTGTCATTCTATGTCTAGGCACTGGTGTTTGTGTTGTGTTGAGGACCCAAGTCAGATTTAGGTCATTTTATAACTGTACTATATGTTTTTTCATGTATTCATGCTATAATATGTTATAGCTCTGATTTGATTGTATGGGGTGATTGATTCACCCAATGTATGCCCCCTCATTTGGGGTGCATGTGATGACATGATAGGAGCATGTGTGGCCCAAAAAGAGAGGACTGAAACTGATCTGAAGTGGATACCCCCATAGGGGAGGGATGGGATGTGCATGGTAGAAACCAAGGCACATGCAAAAAAAGTGGCTAGAAACATGTGTTAGTAGAAAAATCATAGAAAACATGTAATAAAGACAAATAATAACAAGAAAGAAGACAAGATAGACCATGAAAAGTGGGTTTCAAACATGGGACATCACTCACAATGTCACAAGACAATCAAGGCCGAAGTGGCCAAAAGCATACAATATGCATACAAGACAAAGGGCATAGCCCGAAAACAATAACATACAATAGAAAAAAACAACAATCAAGCAAAGTGTAATAGACAACCATGGTGAAAATATAGTCCTATAAAGAAAATGTTGCACATGAAGCACCCGTTAGCATGTTAGAAAGATAAAAAAGTATGTCAAAGCATGTATGTATATATCAATGGAAAGTAATGTGCTAGTAAGAAATAAGAAGTAGTAAATAATGAAACAATAACACATGTAGTGTGTAAGAGTAGTAAATGTAGATGCCCCCAAGAGCCTCGGTGGGACTGGTAAAAGGTACAAGTGCCAAACATCATTGTGTGTGAAAATATGTAGAAGTTCTGCATTCACAACTAAAGACCAAGTGAACATGCATGTGTATGTATATAAATATAATGACATACTAAGTATCATCTAGCATGGGAAACAAAGTGTACATGTAAGTATAAGCAAGAAAGAATAAGTGCAACCAAGATATAAATATGATGTGTATGATGTGAATGGAATGGTATGCAATGTGAATGTGATAGGAGAAGTGTGCCCCCCAGAATGTGGATGTATGTATGAGATGAGGTTCATTTATAAAATACCCCTCAACAATCAAGAATGAACCATAGAACAAGAGTGTGTCATCGGGAAATGGTTTGAAAATGTGTGCTAGAAAGATAGATCATGAAGCATAGAGCATGAAGAGTGAATGAGGTGAGGTTCATTTCAGATTTAGACCCTCTCATTATCAAGTATGAAGTAGTGAACCATGGAACTAGATGTGCTAGAAAGATAGATCATGAATCATAGGGTAATGAGTGTATCAATGTAGTATCAAGTTTCAAGTATGAATGGAACTAGAAATGATCAAAGTATGAAAAGTGTATCAATATGTAAGATGTGTAAGAAATGAAGTAAAGTGTAATAGTAGAAATGATAATGATGATCTTAGGAGGGGGAAAGTAAGCATGATGCCCCCCCAAGTGTATGATGTAGAGAAGAATCAAGTAACATCATCTAGGAGATCATCATTATCAGGATCAAAGCCAATTGGATTTGGGTTGAAAACTTGATAAGAAATAGTATGAGGTTGATCATATAAAGAGCCATTGTGGCATAAATTGTACATGCCCATTGCATATTCTTCATCAGTGAAAGGTGGTTGTGGACAACCATGTGCATACATACCATGTGAGTTATTTTGAGTATAGCCAAGAAATGAATCATTACAAATAGAAATGTGGCCAAAAGGCATGGGAAATGTGATACTAGTGTGATTAGGATCCAAAGTGCCACCAATGTAGTCAAGCCAAGACTGCCCAAGTGTGAGTGGAGAAGGAGAGTACGTGCAAGAAATACTGATAAATGGAAGACATGGAGGCCATAAGTAGTAGTAACAAAGACATATCCATGATAAAGGTGTGAGAATGAGAATGAGGTGGAGGGAGGAGATCAATCAAGTGTGAATCTAGTTGAGCTAAGCCATCATGTGTAAAACAATGTTAGAAAGTGGGATCGAATGGAATATGAGGCCAATAAGAGTTCATGTATGAAAAGAGTGCATGTGAAAGGAGGAGTGTTTCAAACAAAGTTTTTAAAGAGATGAAGTAGATGGCATGATGTCAATGCATTAAATAGATCCTTGAGAAGAAGCATGTCGGTGGTAGAGGCAGGATGTTCCATGAGTTGGTAATCATCAGTGAGATATGTAGGTAGGAGTATGGGGATGTATGACATCATGATATAAATTTGGAGTAGGTAGAGTAGTGAGTGGGTCTAGGTGGCAATATTTGAATGGGTCACAATAGTCAACAACAATAGTATATTCATAGCCATCATGTAGGAATTTAACACCGATGAACTGTAGAAGGTACTTCTGTACATAGTGTGAAGCCATGGCCTACCAAGTAAGCAATTGTACTGATTTTGGCATCGATAACAAAGAATACCATAGGAATGGTTTTAGGCCCAACTGTGAGAGGTAAGGTGATAGTGCCCATGCATGAGCATGTAGAAGAATCATAGCTATGGATAGAAATGGATGAGGGACTAACATTAGCTAAGGAAAGGCCAAGTTGTTGAATAAATGTGAGATTACAAAGATTGAGCTAGATCCATTATCGACTAGTACTCGCCTAATGCCTATGTTATAGATACAAGCCTGGATATAAAGAGGAGGATCATTGTCATAAAAAAAGAAAAGAGAGTAAGCTACATCATAGATGGGAAAGTAAGTTTTTAGTAAAATGTAGCTATGAATAATTGATATACATGGTCTGGAGGAGTATTGGAAGGAATGTAAGTATTAGCCAAGAGAGAGTTGATTTTAGCCTTACAATCAGGATTATCTTGTAAGAAGGCATGGATGGAGATATCCATGATGAGAGGATCCTAGGATAGTGAAGTTAGGAAGAAATGAGGATCCAAGAGTGTTTGAATGATGGGTTCACTAAATGATTTAACAAAAATAGATTTTTTAAACCCTAATTACATAGAGTAACTAAATATAAATAATGAAATACAACTGCTAGATACAATATGACACAAGAAATAAGCTAATAAAATATGAAACCCTAAGTGCAAGAAGAGAGAGAGAGAAAGGACTTAGTTGATTTTGCACTTGATCCAAGACTGATATGTTGACTAGGAAAATTGATGAATAAGAAGGTGAACCATAGTGTCATAATGCATGCCTTTGATAAATTCTGGAACTATCGGATAAGGCTGGACTAGGGTGCTGGATTGGGGTCAGGGTAAATGGGCACAGAGACTCTATTGGGCACATGTGATTGTGAAAATGGTCAAAATCTGATTTTTTTTGAGTGTGTTGCACAAGTGTCATTAATATTCATTTTTGGTCACTCTGTATGTCACACCTTGATCGTTAAGTACCTGTAACCTAAAAATAGATGTTCACCTACAAAACCCACAAAACCACATCAAATCCAAAAAAGAAAGATGCAATATGGGGAGTCGAGACTGACCCCACCTGGTGGTCACTGATAGAGTGAACTTATGACCGAGCATTGCACTACATCTCAGACTCCATGTAGTTCTTGTGAGTGTGTGAAAGAATTGTGCCCTAGGATGCCCTAGTGCAAGTTGCACTTGATAGTGAGCTAGATCTAGAATGTAACAATGTATAACATGTGTGGATGGAATAATGAACTTCCCTTCCTATGCAAAGTGTATGTAGAAAATGTAGTCCCTTGTCCCTTGAATGGATGCTAGATGGATGCCTTTGAGTGCTTTGGATGCCTTTGGATGCAAGCTTAGGTGATAGATAGTAATGCTTAGAGCTTGGTCCTTTTCACATAGCTATGTATTTATATGATTCCCTTGTTGAATTTCGTAATTGACAACTGGAAGGAGGTTGACCCATAAGAAAATAAGATGCCCAAAAGATAAAAGAGGCCCAAAAAGAGCGAGTAAGTAGAAAGAGGTCAGGGCGCCTAGAGGGGACAAGGGCAGGCGCTGATGGGCATCTTGGCTATGGCGTTGGTGTTTCCAAGTCATAAAGATAAGCAAGTAAAGTTTTGATTGGGTTGTAGGGTGTGTAAGACCAAATAGAAAACAAGAAACATAGAAAAGAGGCCAAAGATAGTTGTCAATTACTAGTTTTTGTGTTGATATATATATATATATATATATTTAAAAATATTTCTCAATCCTTCTTGACAATTGTTTGTTAAACTATTAATCTAATGTTGAAATTTAATATTGTTTTGTACAAATTTATTTGAGATTTTCTCGAGTAACTACATTTTTGGGTCTTATGTTGGAGCTTCACTATAGTAGTAGTGATGTAGTTGTGGATTCTTAGAAATTAGAAAATATTTAGGTTCAACCTTGTATCTATACTACACCTTCTAAGATAAGAAAATAATTTTGTTCTAAAGGTTGCCTCTATTGCTTTTAGATTTGATTTTTAATGTTTTAATCAAAATAATTAGAATATTCCTAGGGGCCTCAAACCGGTTCTATGCAAAGTATGTTTTAGTGGCCATCCATCATTCTTACTTGGTTGTAAGCTCTTTAGAAACATTGATTTATGAAACCATGATGGTTTTCAACATATTGGTTTTTGTAAAACTTGAAGCTTTAATGGAAAAGACTTATAGATTACAATTACTAACAATGTAATTTCAATAATTTATTTTGATAACATAAAATTATTAAACTTATTCGACAAATATTGGTTCTTATTTTTTATCAATAAAGAGGGTTATAGGGTCCCCTACCCTTTTCTATTCAAAATCTATAGCTAAATTTTTTTATAGGCCACTAAAAACCACCACTTATTACTATGATCCATTAAAAGAACTTAGAAAGTACATTCATGTCTTGTGAAAAGACATTTTTATATAATTGTTAGGGCCATAATCTAGTACATTAAGGGGAGGCCATACTATATTTAAAATCCCATATTATAGTTAAGCTAATTGTTAATTATCATGATTATCTACAACCATATCCTTCTCACATACCCACACGAGGTCAACAAGATAGATACAAGCTCTTTCCAAGGGTATAAAAATACTTTAAGTTGATATAACTTTAGCCATTTTGTAGATTCCTCAGATTCATTAAAGGGAATACATTGCTGCCAATATATGATTTGATGCTAGATTTGTGGAAGGTGAAATATTAGTCCCACCCAATCAGACCCCACTTTGACAACCATGACTATATAAAAAGAGTCATCTTGGGCACAACAAAAACATAGTAACATGAGAATATAACTACTTCATTCTAAGATTGTTAGACAACTTAGATCATCTCATTAAACATACTTCACAAATTGCATAAAATATCTCCATGCCCAAACTAGCATACTAAACAACCTCCTATCTAGCCAAAAATCAGTGCTAGAAAAGACTCATTCTCCATGCCCAAACTAGCATACTAATCCACCTATTTTTGTAATTGTTTTTTTCATTCTATGACACTCAAAATTGTTTGTAATGATTCAAAGTTATTTTATTATTGAGGAATGTCCTAATTAACTTAGCAAGGTCCAAGTTATCTTCTAGAGTCCATAGCTGATGTAGAGCTTGTTCACTTGCAACAACTCACAAGGGTTAGTTAGATACAAATCTCCAAAATCAATTCTTACAAGCAAAATACTCATTTTCCCAAGCTTAAAAATCTTCCTTCTTGGGTCAAATATGACTTGAAACACCAAATTAGGCTTGAATTATTATTATAACCTATTTCTAAACCTTATTCAATGCTTAATCAACCATCAAATTGGAATAATGCAAAAGAAATCAACAATTTACCTTGTTTTAGTCAAAACTACCTTCACAATGTTGTTTAAGAGAATTCCACTAGTGACTTAATGGTTGGAGCTATCCATAACTACCCATACCAAAAAAAAGAAATTTTGACCACCCTTTATGCCTCTTGAGGTGTGAGATAAATTTCATGTCTCAATTATGTGGTTAAGACACTATTCCTTCACTTTCTCCTTTCTAGACCAACTACTATTTACTAGCCATGTCTTGACTATTTTTATGAGATAACTTTTGAAATATACACTCATTCCACAAAATAACACCTTTTTGGGATACCCGTTTGCCCCTTATTCTTGTGTACAAAATTTCACTACGACCTTCTTTACAAAAATACCTTCAAATTCTCTCTCCTAGGGTTTCAATTAGGCCTTTAGTGCTCTCAAACAGTAATGTAGGCATTTTCACATCATAAAATGAAAATCCAATGAAATTTTTATAAATTTCTTGTAGATGTACATTTCTTACTTTATTATAAACCTACGAGTACCAATTTTATGGATTATATTCCTTTGGAAGTGTTCTAACTCTTAATTCTTCTCTCTCTCCAAGACTCTCTCCTAACTACCCTCCACCTAAAATGTCATGAGCAGTAGATGATCTAAGATGATTCAAGATGTGAAACATTCAAAAATAGTGAGAGGGAGGTATCCAAAATATATGCTCAAAATTTCATCATCTATTTCCACAAGTAAGACCCTCAAATGGCTAATCAACCTAAACCCTAGGTAGGGTTTTCTAAAACTTGGTAGAAGCCATTTTTAACCCAAATTATTAATACTTGATTTCAAGACTTGGAATCTTACCTAGAATCATGTACTAACTTTCTCCATGTGGTAAATTTAACAATGAGGCTCAACATACCTTTAAGTTTCGAAAAAAAGGTCATAAACTCACTACTATGCCTTGAGAAACAAGGGTTTCTAGCTTTATATCATAAGTTTCCTCAAGTAAATAACCTTTCACCTCGTTTTGTGATATCTCTATTGGAATGAGATGGTCTATTGATTTTCAACATCTCTCTCTCCTTGTGAATACTTCAACCCTTTTGATAAGTGACACTCACCAATGCAAACAAACTTACATGCATACACTCCAAATAGGATGCTACATCGCATTACAGTCTTATCCAAGCCAAACAATGGGATCTCTCAAATTAATGTAAAAAACAAGAAAATACTTCCTACCATTCATAATTTTCTTCATAATACCATGCACATAGTTTCATTGATCACTAACAATGTAAGAACAAATGAATAATTGTCATACATGTGTATACACAAATTTTCTCTCCACAAACTTCCTTGAAGCTCTTCTCTTTGATTCTCATTCAAATGGAATGAAAAAATAAGTTACATTTTTCAATTTATAGTCTCTCAATTAGTTCCCAACTTAATACAAACCTTTAAACCTCTTGGTCACATGATTGGCTCTTGACAAATCATTAGAATGCTTAACTAGAACTCCAAGTCCTAAACTTCTAAACACTTATTAAGACTCCTAAACCTTTATAGGTCCTATTACATGCTAGAAATTCCATGAATGATCCAAAAAGTATACCTAAACTCCTAATCCAAGCCAAATTGGCCTTCACATTTCAAATTTGGATTTTTTTGAGGAAAGTGCATATTTTAAATTTTGAAAAGGCAAGCTACAAACTAACAACACCTAATGACCCTAAATGACCTCTAGAACCTACTACGGATACACCTTTGAAAACCAAAATTTTGATGTTCAAGCTATATTTAAATACTTAGGGAGGATGCTCTTGCATCAATAACATATTTTAAGAGATCACACAAACATGTGTTTCAAGTAACACAAAAAGAAATATGTTTCTAGCATAATAGTTTGTGTACAGAGAATTAATATTTTTTTCTCTTTATCATAAGAATCATTTTCATAAGCTCGTGTTACCAACATAAATTTATCTATCATTGAAACCATGAGTTTAATGAAAATGATTTAAGATAACGTGCAAGGATTCATCTAAGAGGCCAATGTGTATTTCTTAAATGTGTAGAGTATGGTTTGACACACAAATTTTAGAGTTTCAAGATATAATATTGTTTGAAGAAGTCAACCCGATTTCAACTAAATCATAATCTATAATAATTAAAAGCTGACTAAAGTGTATTGAACTATGCTAACATTTGGGCTTTATTCTTGCATAGAGGATTGAGAAACATCTAATTACATATGGGTCTATTTTTTTGAGGTAATTGTTATCCAAAATTCACCCCTCGAGGTAAATTTGATAACATGCATCAAGTTCTTCAGTCCCGCGCAAGTCATGGGACATCGGGAACACCGGTATGCGCAGATGCATAAGGATAAGGAATCCCAAATCAGGTGATGTGGAAGAGGTAGATATATTGAAATAAAATAAACATATTCGGTTCCGGTCAATTAATGCTCATTCCTCACAAATGACGAAGATGCCCGACAGACCCAAAATAGCCGCTTCATGTCGCACTCGAAGGCCATAACTTTTGCATTTCTCAATGAAATCACACAAAATTGGAAATCTGTCATGGAATCGTGACTCCAAGATTGATGCACATAAATCAAGAAAATCTAGATTTGATGAAGGATAGATAGATATTTTGTAGAAAAACACGTCCAGTTGTAATAATGTTTTATTTGGTGGTTGGGAGTGCAATTAAGAGGCATGGTTATCATTCTTTCACTGCTACAAGTCATGGGACAATATGGGGAGCCTTTTGCAAAACAGAACATCATTTCACTCCATTTAATACCTCTTACTAGTGGTTGAAGGACATATTTTAGGATTTCCATTTTCCCTCTCTCTCTTGTAATGCCCCGTTTGTTATTCCCGAGTCCTTGACTCCGAGACCCTATTCTAAGCTTCCGGGAGACCTGGTGTGCATGTGTTTTCATTGACCATTGTTGACCGTGTCCAGGTCGCAGTGAGGATTTTTTTTTCACCTTCCCTCTCCTTCTTGCTTGTCGGGTCGTTGTCGACACCCCAAACTGTGGACCCCGTAGCGTCATGGCGGTTATCCGGTTAAGGGGAAATCTGGTTCTCGGTTCGTCGAGTTACCTGGTCATCACCATTAATGGGATTAATAATTATTATCATTATTTTAAGCCGTAAAATCATAATAATAATGTTTGTAATAATATTATAATTTATATTGTCGATTCCCGCTACTAGTGTTTTGGTCAAAATATAGTTTCGGGCAGGCTATAAATAATATACATGGTGTTGTTCCATGTTTAGGTATTGATTTGGACTATCCAGACCATCATCGGGTTTGGTCGTAAACCCTATCAAATCATTGTTAGGATTTACTTTATGAGTCGTATGGCAATATCGTGACAAAATTAAAATATAATAATAATAATAACGAAAAACATATTAAATTATTTTAATAATGAAATAGATTTTCAAGTGAATGAAACGAGTTAGATGAATTTTGAAATAATAATAATGTTAAATAAAATAAAAGAATTAAAAATAAATAAAAAAAAAGGGGGAAACTTTGGGCGAGTTAGGGCATGGAGGCTCGAGCTCCTTGATTGCCTTTCCTTTTGTTTTCTTTTTTGTTTTTTTGTTGTTCTTCCTTTGGCTTTGCTACTGGAGGAGAAGCACCACCGCCGGGAAGAGTTAGGGTTTGACAGATGTTGTGGTTTCAGCTGAATGGAAGGCCTGTTCTCTTCATGAATCTCCATGCATGGCATAAGCCTCCCCTTCCACCGCTTCACTCCTCCCTTCCACGGGTCCTTGACATTAGCAATGGATTTGGGTTTTTGCGGCCTCCTCCCAACTTTCCCTGTGCCAACATCCCCTCAGCCCGTGCCACATACCTGTGTGGACACCCAACAAGCAACAAGGCTAGAGGAACTTGTTAGATGTGGTAGCTTTATGGCATTGGGGATGTAAATGACATAATGAAGCAAC
The DNA here is from genome assembly GCA_018340775.1 of Taxus wallichiana var. yunnanensis. Lineage (NCBI taxonomy): Eukaryota > Viridiplantae > Streptophyta > Pinopsida > Cupressales > Taxaceae > Taxus > Taxus wallichiana. Next base: position 821,289,575 of record CM031240.1, read on the forward strand.
CCCTCTTGGAATGCATTTTTTTTGGTAGCGTACAGAAGTCATGGTTTCCTCAAGAGACAGTCACACTGTTTCACCTTGCAACAAACAAGTCTCCACTTGTACATACGTGGCAGCTTGGAGCAGGGTATAAACAAAAGAATCTTTTTTTTGTAAGTGTTTTTGTTGTTATTCGTGAAAATGTGGAAGTGTTTTCAAGGCGCATAATCTGTTTGATAGAATGCCTCAAAGAAATGTTATTTCATGGAATGCCATGATGGCAGCGTATGCACAAAATGGATTTGTTAAAAGGTGGTTGGATTGTTTGACAAAATGCCTCAAGAGACGTGGTCTTATGGAACATACCCTGACCATGTAAGCTTCATTTTGTTTAATTAGCATTTATCCATACAGGTTCAGTGCATGAGGGTTGTAAATACTTCGATGGCATGAGTGCCTCTTGTAGAATCATGCCTAGAATTAATCATTATGTTTGCTTGGTGTTTGATGAGCACATGAGAATGTGCAAAAATGTGGAAGCATGCAAATGATTCGATAATGCCTGAAAGGAATGTGGTTTATGGGCAACAATGATTGCAGGAGGTGTAAAAATAAAAATAAAAATGAGTTGGTTAAAAGGCCTTGGAAACCTTCAAGCAAATTTAATGGGTACGTGTAAAGCCGATTCCACAACCTCTGTCAGCATCCTCCCCACATGTGTAAAAATAAGAGCTTTAGAATTGAGCATGGAAAACCATCAAGGCATAGAAAACAAGATTTTTTTGTTTGCAATGCAACTTCCCTGGTAGACGTGTATGCAAAATGGTGGAGCTGAGGATGCTCGTGGACTGGTTGATGAAGTGCCCAAGCAAGAGACTGAACCCAAGCCTGCGGCTTCGACCGACTTCGTTCTCCAGGAATGGTTCTTCTTTCCTTACCTCTCATAATTCTCATTTTTAGTTCTCTTTTGCAACTAAATAGAATATTAAGTTATTAGATTTTTAATACAGCTAAATGTCTCTTCAACTCATTGCAAAACAATAAAGTGTCATGTCGCAACTCTCGAAGCCATTATAACTCGCCTACTTTAAACCATGAACTATCACCCTCGCTTCGAGATGATCTAGAAAACTCTTACCTTTTTATCGCTTCAATATCGTTTTATCGACCAGACAAATTTGACTCTCCATTGATTAAGTTGACCTTCTTCCTGCTTAAAATAGTTAAATTTTGTAATTTTGGAGACTCACTAAGTACCCTTCGCAACTCTGGAAACGAGATGTGAAGTTTCATTCATGTACCTTGGTATACGAGGAGTCGCCTTGATTTTTGGTTTGACCCAAAATGATCATATGAAATCCTTTTGACGCCCTTATAGGAGCCCTGTTACACCGGTTTACAACAATAGAGAGTTGTTAAAACTAGAAAGTTGGCTTTCGTTTGGGACCACCAATTGAAACCCGGAAAGAGAAATCACGTTCCGTCTTCGCAAACCTCTAGCGTTTATACTAGACAAATGCATGGAACATTCAACATAGGAAAGAGCACCTTTTGGGATAGTTTGGCAAAGCCATTTTTGTAGGCCTCGGTCGCAGTTTGACGAGGTCAAACTGGTCCAATTTTGTCTTGTCGCTCCAGAAAACTTGTCACCGTTTGAACATGGTTTTCTAGTTCTCAGTCCCGTTGACTCTGATGAATTCTCTTTATATAGGGGAACTAGTAGGAGATGTCTCATTGTGTGCTTCTCCATCTAACGTCAGTTATGGATGTGGTTTTCTGGGCTTGAGCTAACTTTTGTCATTTTACAACTAGGTGAACTACGACCAGTGGCCTGAAACTAGCCGCCAAACGCAAACCGTGCACTCTTTTTCAATTCCGTCAATTGCAATGAACTCTTGGTTTATCCGGGACACGTAGAAATTTAATCGTGATGTGCGTGCTCATGAAAGTAACCTTGGAAGCGGTTTCTTAGCCTCCGAGCTGTTTTGTACGTTTTGTAGCTAGTGAGAAAATGTAAAAGTAGAAAGTCACGGACCCTCGTAGGGTTATCATATCACCCTGAAAATGTTTTAACACACGTAAATAACTGTTTAAAACACTATAATGAAACTTGTTGTGTGTATTGGAACTTTTGACAAAATGACATTTTCTCTCTCTTCCTTTCTCTTTCTCTCTCCTAGGTTTATAAAATGAAGAAAAATGAAAGGCAATGAATACATGTTTTTGAACTTTTTTGTTATTTCGATTGCAAATTGTAATTATTGTTAGATGTAAATGGGAAATTGAAAAATGATAATTATGATTGATTAGGTGGATGCCATGCAAAGCAATTTATCGGCGATATCATGCTCACGTGGGTTTTGCGGGATGGAAGAATGATGACGAAAAAAGGCGATGTGTAATTTAATTACTATTATTGTAATTTTATAGGTCATTTTAAAATGAATATAATCTGTGTAATGTAGTCTCTTTGTTGAAAAGTTATAATTGAGATTTGTTAACATGCATGATATGCTAGTTTTAGGGATACTTAGGAAATGTGCATCTAATCACCGGTTCATTTTGATTCTTAGTTGTGTATGGCAAAAAGGGTTTGATTTATACATAGTAAATTGAAATTGAAGTTAATATCTTGTAGTACTTTCTCAGTATTCATTAAACGATTAAATTAATTACTGGGTTTTCTTCTTACCTTGCAAACATAATAAAGAGTTTTAATGGAAACACTCAACCTTAATAAAATATTCGTGCATAGCTTTCCTGCATGTGTGATTCTTTTTTTTACCATATAAGAAATTTAAAACCGTAGAATGACCTTAAACTTTGCACTCGATGAGACCTCCTAGGTTAGGTAAATAAAACCCCTAGTTGGAGTTACCGTCATAGTCATTAGGTTTAGCGACATTGTCGTGAACCCATATTTTAGGAATGACATGGTCCAACTTTATTCAGAGTATGCGGTTCCCTTCTAGTTTTGGTAATCGTGAGAAGAATGTCCTCTCATCAGGTCCGACACTCAGGCTGAGTGGTGAAGACCACTTGGAAGTCACCTTATGAGTCCTTGTTAGAAGGAATGACTAAGCGGAGTAACCTTCCCATCTGTGGAGTAGGTAGAGATATTACTCCCTTGTATCCTATTGGATTTCCGGGCCTTACGAAATTAGATTTAGAAATTAACTTCATCAGTGAATGGAATCCCTGTTGGATCCAAACGACCTAAATGAAGGTCGTGATATAGTTGTTCTATGTCTTGCATTCTCGTTAGTGAACCCTTTTGTCCCTTGTAGATAAATGTCTTGTCTTGGGCTTGTGAAAATTTAGTGCCTTGATCTTTCACGAAAGGTTATAGGGTAAATACATTTTAACCTTAATCACACCTATGATAGAGATTGAAGCCCTGGGTGAAACTGGAATTAAGCTTAACCATGTGCTTCTTTAATATGTAAAACAAGTACTTTCGTAGCTCTTACGTTTAAAACGATGGTAATAATGAGCGCAAAAGTAAATAATATGCGAGAGTAAAACCAAAATTTGAGGTTGGGAATAATGTCAGCATGGGAGTCCTTATGACTTAATTTAAGCAACTTCATGTGTTGCAAGAATATGATTTGTCAAATGGTGTGATCAAACTTTGAGAAAATGAAGGATATATATATATATATATATATATATATATGTATATATATGTATATATATATATATATATGTATATATGTATATATGTATATATATATATATATATGTATATATATCAAATTTGGAATTCAACAAGTTATTGAACTATAATAATAATGGTAGTGAAATAACTATTCCGTGATCGATGGATGTTCTTGGGGAAAAAAGCTATTTCAATCTATGTCTTCCTTAATCCCAAGATTTTATCCTGACATCACATTAGGTTCACTTGTGTAATGAGGTTAAATTCTAAACTTTGAATAAGCGTTTGGGAAGCCTAATCTTAACATAAGAATGAGAGAGTTAGAATTTTGTAGTAAATTTGAAATATGGAAAATACTTATGTAAGTTATGAAGAATTGTCATTAGGGTAAAGCAAAAAATTAAATGGAATGAACTTAAGATTTTGTAGATGGAAAAAGAGAGAAAATTATGCTTACATAACCATGTTCTTGGGATGCTAATTGTAACTAAAATACATTTAAAGTAATGATGTGTTGTGGGTTCACCAATCTTGAAGTCAGGTTCTTGTGGTTGGGTCTCCACTAGTAACCTTCCGTTGGGAAAAGTGTAGCGTCGCATGTATGTGGTGTTATCATGTGACTATGTGATTCGATGATTTTGTAAGTGTCGTATACGTTGTCAAGTTTCCTACTTGGAGCCCTTATTTGCGTTGTGTGTAGAGATCAATGTAAGTTAAAAAAAAAAAATTATCCCGGTATTTTACCGTTGTTTTTGTGTGTGTAAAGTATGGGTACTACATCTCTCTTCATGTCATATTTTTCTATAAATTGGAGTGTTGGGCTCATAATGTAAAGTGAGGTAGTTTTGTTGTAGCAAAGCTTTGTCAAAATTGCTTTGTGAAGCCAATGTCTGTAGGCCCTTGTAGTGAAATCATTTAGCATGGTGATCTAGGCCCTATTTCTGGATTGAATCCTGTGCATATCATGAAGCAATACAATACAAGTTTGTGGATGTATCTTCCAATGCAAGATATTGTGTTTTCTTGCATTCTTCTTGCCCCTTCAACCTTGATTACAAGTGTGTTGTGTCTATCTTATACTCTTTGTAAGGATTCATTATTATTAAGCATGTGTGAAATATTGTTGTGAATGCGTTTTCTAGATTGTGGAGAAACTGATTATCACCCCTTCTAGTATGCACTTAACTTATAGTATTCACACATTGGAAGAATAATCTCACACCCCTCCTTCTCTAGTGTATCACCGCTTTAGTGTAGGTTTTCATTTTCATGCATTCTCTCTCCTTGGTCCTTTGGAAAGTCGATTAGGAAAGATAGTTTTTCTTGCATTAGAGTAGATTTGGCGGGTAGTTTAGGAGAAAGAACCAACTTTCTCGGAGGTCTATCTCAAGTACCAAGTCCCACAACTTGGAATAGTACCCATGTTATCCGATCACATAAATGGTGAGATTCAAGTATATGCACTTGTGCAAACATAAGGGTGTTGTGATTCCTTTGTTGATAACAAGAATTTTCTGTAAGGTTAGACTTGAATCTATATAAGAATGTTGTTATAAGCGTGTTAGGGATGACTTCCACATAATAGAAGAGGCATAGTATGAACTAGTCAAATTAGTGAGTTGTGTTGTAAGAGTATACTCACAAACAATGTAATTTAACAAGTAGATATCTATGGATTGACTATGGTACATATTAATATATGAGATCGCATTGTGTTGATGTCATGTATTTTACTTTATTTTGAATCAATACATTTCTAATTTCTTATTCTAGTTTCATTTTGTTGTATTGAATTTTATGTATGATGTCATTATCTATTTTGAGGGTTACTTAGTATAAGATATCCCTTGAATAGAACCCCTAATCATGACTACATCACTTTATTCACTAAATTACAACCAAACCTTATCTCCAATAAGGAACATATGCTCAAACCTACGGTCATCATGTATTTCTTTATACTTAGAGGTGTATTTGTTGAATATTATCTATTAATTTCTCAGCCTTTTGTATGTGATTATATTAACACAACATAAAAGGAGTTTTAGGTAAGTAAATAAAACATTCCCAAAAGGAGATTTATTAGTAGAATAATCAAATTTCATGTTAAATGATTTATTAACATACACTAGATTGTCATCCCGCTTATTATGATGCTTCTTATTAAATCCTCTCAAGAGTTTCCCAAAGGATTAAATGACAACTTTGGTTTTTCCATTAGGCTAGGGGTGAAATGTTGTGAATATTTTCAATCTAGTGTCTATATTTTACAACAATGTTGGTAAAAACTTCCCCACAAATATAGAATCCTATTAAACGATATAACTTGGAAAAAATAATATGAGACCATATATAAGTAAAAATAATTTAGTTGCATCATTTTCCTAAAGAGTTTTCTTACATGGAATAAGAACACAGATCTTGATAAAACCATTCTACAACCAATAATAAGTAGTTGTGCTCTATTTGACAAGAGAAAATATCCAACAAAATCCATATATATTATTTCTCACGGCCTAGACCAAATCAATAATATTGTCATATACAAACCCGATTTTCTATTATCAAGTTTATGTGTGCTACAAAAAAGAACACATCCCCATATGAATTTTGCAACATTAACTTACATGTTTGGCCAATATACATAACTTTTCAAATAACCTAATGTATTTGTGACCCTAAAGCATGAGATTATCTCATTAGATGAAAGCTTATTTAGGCATACACAACTAATCCAACTTGCAGAGTGATCCATTTTTGAGATAATAGCCCTCTTTGGGCTCAAAATATACAATATTTGACTTTTTAGCTTGAAGAAACACTTACCCAAAATTTTCATCATTCTTGTATTCTAATATATATGCCTCTTGCACCAAATTCTCTAGCTCATAAGGATATAATGCCTAAATATAAAAGAAAATGTCTAAACAACATATTAAATAACTTGTTAGTCACACCTTTCTTGTACTTTGTAACCAAATTAAATTGTTGCAAGAATCCCATCCATTTATAATGACATGTATATTGTATTTTATATTGTTTCTTGCAAATATTAAATGATCTGTTTTTATCATGATTTCTTTTCCCATTAGATAATGTTTCCATTTCTTAACCACTTGAACTAGAGAAGATAATTATTTTTTATACGTGCAATAATTGAAATTCAACTCATGAAACAAATATAAATGATAACATATAAGATTTCATACTCAAATAGGACAACCCAAATAGTGTAATTACTTGCATTGGTTTCCACCTTGAAATGTGGTTTTGAATTTAGTAAAGCCAAAAGTGATGTATTTTTGATAACCTTAAGTTTAAGCTAAAAATGCATGATATTTTTTCTTACCCCAACTAAAATACTTACCACATATTGTAATTGTGTTTACATATGCCACTACAATGAGAGAAATATTTGAAAAACTTCCTCAAGTATTGAATCGCAACTCAAATCTTCGTGTATTGGTCACATTGGACAAATTGGACCATGTCATTTTGACTTCCAAATTTTTGTAGATCAATCCTCAACTTTCCATTTCTGACCATATGCCTTAAACATAGAATTTATTTTTGTATAAAATCACATTTAATTCCATTAAACAATAGTTTGTTCTCCTTAAAAATTAGAAAATTTATTTCATATGAATTACATGTCATAGAAGTTTTACTAAAAATTGAAATATCATCCAAGGAAACAATCACACACGAATCTATGAATGACATCAATACATCATTCATCAATCTAATGAAACTATCATAAGCATTACATAACATGAAATAAAGTAACAACCATTCTTTAAAATATGACTTGTCTTGAATGTTGTTTTCCATACGTCCTTTTCTTTTATTACCATCTTGTGATATATATATTTAGAATAAAACTTAGTAAAATAATTAGCATGCTGAGTATGATCCAATAAATTATCAATCCAAGGAAGAGGGAACATATTATTAATGATTTTATTATTCAAATTTCTACAATCAACACACATCCTTCATGAACCTTCTTTCTTAGCCACAATCGTAATTGAAGAACCACTTGGAGAAGTGCTAATATAGATTACTCCTTGATATAACAATCAATATATTTGTTTTATTACCTCATTTACCTCTATAAATATTGTTGATAAATATTTAAAAAGAGGAAAATATGCTAACAATTGTATTTCATGCTCAACGACCCTTTCTTGTGGCACACCCATGGGCTCTTGGAAAAATTCCTTGAATTTATGTAATAACTCTCCTATTTATCTCTACTCTTTGGTAATAGACATGTTATGGGATGATTTTTTTGCACTAGTTTACTAATTTACTTATCTCTCAAACAAAGAAAACTTCCCACTAGAAATAATCAAAAGTTTAGATTGAGTGGACCTTTCTAAGGATATCTTGGATTTACCTTCATAGGATTTGATAACATAGCTTTCTCCATCCTTGACCAACTGATACCAATGCTAATTTATAATGAATATAACACCTTTTACATACATATATGGGCTACCAAAGACTATTCCCTAAACAAAAAAGGTACAATATCTATCATAAAATTTTTAATGTAATTTTTGTTTATCCCAAAATTGGTTATACATCACGTGGTTACATCTATATCTATTCCTTTTTTCATTAATCCTAAAGTATAAGGGTTAGGATGATTATATGTTTCAATCCAATTTTTTCCATAAATTATTTTCTAATCAAATCTTCTTTAAAGCATGAATAAAAAAACATCAAATTTTGAATTTTAATATGAATTTAGATAAGGAAAGTTTGATATAATCACCCTTATTGTGAGAATCATTTCTACCCAAAAATATATCTACACAAATTGAGGTACAACAAAACCTATCATCCAAACTAGAGCTAGACCCAACTTATTTACCTTGAACTAAAATCCTAGTCTTCTTCTTTTTCTTATTTTTTGAACAAAAGCTTTATGAAAAAAACTTTCAATAAGTCTTGTCTATACAACCATCAATATCATAGGCCCCAAAATTCCTTTAAGTATATTTATGAATAAAATTAGTAGAATGAAACTTACCCTTACATTTAATTTTCCTTTTGATTTGGGACCACCTTAATGTTTTTTTGCATTAGAGGGAGACACACTGTTTCTTTTGTATATTTCAAGAGAATTGTCTTGAGAGAAAATTTCATATATATATATTTAGGCTTGAGCAAAAAGACATGCCTCCTAAAATAACCATAGAGTCATTCATCAGACTTCGTCAAGATATCATGGTCTGATACATATTTAGCCATTTGGATCATGATCTTGGAGGATACACTTGTATAATCCGCACACATTGGCCTTGTTTTTTATTAATATATTATCAATGGATGAAACTTTCCTCTTCATTAAAAATAAGATAAAACCTCACTTTTATAAATGAAAAACAAACTAAGTTCAATTCCTATAGAGATATTATTTTGTGTCATGCAATATAAAAGAGCTAAGTCACACAAAATTATAGATATATTGAGCATGAAAATTATATTGTTGAACAAGTTATAAATTAAAATCATAGGATTTTATTTGGTTAAGACATAATGTTGATGATGAAGATTCCATTGAAGCATGAAAATATGCCTGAATCTAGTGAGTGGAGAGAAAACACCAAGATTGGATTGTCATATGCAAGAAGGATTGTTTTTATAAAAGTGTTGTGTATACCAAGAGGTTTAATGCATAAGAATTTTGTCAAGGGAAAAATTAATGGAGGATTATAAGAAATTTAAGTTGTGATGATATATATATATATATATATATATATATATATATATATGTATGTATGTATGTATGTATATATATATATGTATGTATGTATGTATGTATTTTTGGAAAACTACTTTTGATCATGCATGAATCCAGAGATGTATAGAAATATGTTCATGAATGTAAAATTTGTCAATTGGCTAAGGGAAGAAATGAGAAGGTAGAGTTATATATTCTAGAGAAAGCATGGGAATATATCAATATGGAATTTATTTTATGATTTCCTAATACAAAAATAGGGAATGATTTAATGTTTCTAGTTAGTGTTTTTTTAAAGATGACACATTTTTTTGTAAGAAGACTAGTGACGTGATTAATATTAATAGCTTATTTTTCAAGGATATTGTGAGGATACATGGTTTTCGCAAATTATTTTATCAAATAGAGATAAAAATTATGGAAGAAATTGAACACCAAGTTCTGATTCAGTTCAACATATCATCCCTATACAAATATATAGATGGAGGTTGTCAATACGAGTTAAGGAAATTTGTTGAAATGTTTGATTGAAGGTAAGAAAGGAACATAGGATAATATTTTGAAATAATATGAGTTTGAATATAATAATTTAGTTAATAGTAGTACATGAAATACACCATGACAAAGTATATGTGAATTGAGTCCAAGAGGATTTGTAAAATTTTGCGACATAAGGAGTGTAGAAATAAGAAGTGCAAATATAGATGTTTTTATAAAGTGCATGAAAAATGTGTATGAATAAGTGTACACAAATTTTGGGAAGAACAACACATAATATAATAAATTCACATGCACGAGGAGGAGAGAAATATAATTTAGGTTGGAGATATGGTGTTAACATATTTACTAAAGGAGAGATTTATGAAAGAGACTTATAACAAGTTGAAGTTGAAGAAGATTGGACCATGCAGAGTTTTGTAAAATTTTATGAAAAATGCATATGAGACTGAAATACCTAAAGGGATTGAAATTTCACCAAATTTCTCTAGGATACATTTGTATCCATGTAATGAAGTGTATATTTAGATTTGGATTTAGATATTGATTGGAGAATGTAGATTCCCAAGTAATAATGTGAAGAGAGAGAGAGTGATTGGCATAAGGGTCAACAAGAGAACAATAGACAAGGAAAACAAATAATATTTGGTCAAATGGAAGGGATGGGTAATTGAAGATGTGACTTGGATATGTACATTCAAATCTGCAAAACATGGGATAACATTAACAACGTGATAATCATGAGATTATGCATTTTTATGTTACATGGGTTCTATGATGTAGAAACACTTAGGTTCTCTTAAATTATTGGATCACCCAAAAACATACTAGTCTAGGAAAATAATATAATCCTAGAAATGCACAAGTTTTGATAGAGTTGATTCTTTATTTCTCTTATTTTGTGCAAGTCATGTTTTCCACCTATGTCTTGTAATGTTTTATATTGACAAAGTGAGTGTATAATAGTATTTATTATGCTGCATTCCTTCTATAAGTGGAAAGTGGGTTTTTGTTTACATTTGTAGTACACTTGCATTTGTAATTATTATACTAAGTTTATGAAACTCACACGTGTTTGCAATGATTCATAATTATTTTATGATTTTGGCATGTTCAAAGGAACATAGCAAGGTTCACGATATCTTAAAGAGTCTAGAACATATTTTAAGAGATCGATACAATCATGTGTTTTAGTAGTGTAAAAAATAAATGTGTTTGTAGTAAAAATAGTCTTTGCATTGAGAATCACTATTTTTTTGTGCAGGTATAATAAGAAGTTTTTAGAAGCTCACATTACCAACATATTTTCATCTCAATAATAGTGAGGTAATTGGAGCTTATTTGAGATAAAGCACAAGCATTTATATAAGAGACCAATGCACATATATTTTGTGTAGAGTATGGTTTGGAATGCAACTTTTAGAGTTTGAAGATATAACATTATTTGAAGAATTCAACATGAGTTTAACTAACTCATAAATTTTAATAATTAAAACCAACTCAAGTACATTGAGTTTTTTTATCATTTAGGCCCCATTTTTATGTAGAGGATTGGTCATATCTAAGATCATATGTGTCATTTGTTGTTTCTAGGTAATATTGTAAAGTTGGACTCGCGTCTATATACATGTGTTTCTATACTTATGTTAGGGATGAATTCTACACAATAGGATAACCATCATTTGAACTAATCAAATCCATGAGTTATGTTGTAAGAGAATACTTGCAATGAGTGTGAGTTAGAAAGTAGATATCTATAGATATATTTTAGTACATATAAGTTGGGAAGATTATGTTGTGTTGTTGACATGTATTTTCCTTATTTTTAAATCAATAAAGCTATCATTTATTATTTTAGTTTCATTTTGTTGTATTGCATTTTATGCATTATGACATCATCTATCTAGAGTATTACTGGGTGTATGACGTATCCCTTAACTAGTACCTCTAATCGTAACTACATCACTCTCTTTACTCAAATACAACCATACATTGTATCTAATAAAGAAATTATGCTCAACCTTATGGTGATCAGAGACTCTCTTAACCTCTCTTGCACTTAGAGGTGAATTTTTTAAATCTTCTCTATGAATTTCCAAGCTTTGTGTATGTGGTTATATCAACACAATATCAAAAGAAGTTATAGGTAAGTAAACAAAACATTCCCGAAAAAGTTTTATTAGTAGAAAAATGAAATGCCTTGTTATAAGATTTCTTAATATACACCATATTTTCATCCCAATTCTTATGATGATTCCTATCATACACTATAAAGATTTAGCCCAAGGTTTAATTGAACATCCGGGTTTGTCCATTAGTCTACAAGTGAATGTTGTGGATATTTTCAATATAGTGTCTATATTTTCCAAAAAAATTGGCAAAAACTCACCTACAAATTTAGAATCCCTATCGAAATGATAAAAATTGGAAAACTAACATGAACCCACACATAAGTAAAAAAATTAGTTGCATCATTTCCCTAGACAATTTTCTTACATGGAATATGAACACACATTTTTCTAAACCATTCCACAACAAAAACAAGTAGCTATGCCTCTTTTTGACAAGGAACAATCTCTAAAAAAATCCATATATATTCTTTTCCATGAACTAGAAGGAAATACTACCGCAATATACATACCCAATTTTATATTATTAAGCTTACTTGCACTACAAAACATACACACACACCCATTGAATTTTGCAACATAAACTTACATGTTTGGTTGATACACATAAATTTTCAAATATGGGAATATCTTTATCACAAAAAAATAACCTACAACTTTTGAAGTATGAAATTCTCTCATTAAATTAACCCTTGCTTGATTAAGAACACACAACTTACCCAACATAAAGAGAAACCCATTTCGGAGATACTAGGCCTCCTTGGGCTCAAAATATATAATGTTTAGATTATTAACTTGAAGAAACACTTCCCAAGATTTGTATCATTCTCATATTCTAATATATATGACTCTTGTACAACATTCTTACATAAGGATATAGTGCCCAAATCTGAAACAAACGGAGGTCTACAAAAATATTAACTAACTTGTTAGTCAAACCTCTCTTTTACTTGATAACCAAATGAAATAGTTCCCAAAGATGAAATGAAAGGATGTATGCACAACATATTAACTAGCTTGGTAGTCACACATTTCTTGTACTTAATAACTAAATGAAATTTTTGCAAGAAACCCATCCAGTTATAACGACATGTTTAATGTAGTTTATATTGTTCTTGAAAATATCGATGATCTGTATACAATGGTTTCTTTTCCCATTAGGTAATGCCTACATTTCTTAACCAATTGAATTAGATTATACAAATTTTATTCATATGTACAATAATTCAAATTTGACACATGAAACAACTATGAATGATAACATACAATATTTCCTCCTTGAAATAGAAAACCCCACAAAGTGTAGTTACTTACATAGGTTTTCAAATCAGAATTTTGTTGCAAATTTGGAAAAGAAAAAATGATGTATTAATAAGCTTGTGTTTAAGATCAACAAATGCAAAAACTATTTCTTACCCCAAGTAAAATATTTACCAAATTTTGTAATTGTGTTTCCACGTGCCAATGCAAGAGAGAAATATTTGATGAAATTCCTCAATTATTGAACTAAAACCACAAATATTCACATATCAATCACGTTGGAATGCTTGAGAAATGTCATTTTGACTTCTATTTTCTTTGGATACATCCTCAACTTTCCATCTTCGATCACATGCCTTAATAGGTAATCATTTTTTTGGAAATTCACATTTATTTCCATTGAACCATAGTTTGTTCTCCTTCAAAATCGCAAAAATATTTAAAATGAATTGGATGCTCATCATAAGTTTTTCTAAAAATGAAATATCATCCAAATAAAAATCACTCATGAATATATGAATGACATTGATACATATTTCATTAATCTCATGAAACTCTCATAAGCATTACACAACCCAAAAGAAAATAATAACCATTTGTTAACATATTGAATTATCTTGAGCATTGTTTTTCATGTCCTTTTATTTTATCCTCATCTCTTGACGTATGAATTTAAAATCCAACTTGGAAAAATTCTTAGTATGTGCTAAAGTTAATCCAATAAATTATCATTACAAGGAAGGGGTAACCTATTCTTAATGGTTATTTTATTTAAATTTCTATAATAAACACACATCCTCCATGAACCATCTTTCTTAGCCACAAACATAATTAAAGAACTATATGGAGAAGTATTGATATATATATTAATTCTTGATCTAAAAAATAATTTTTTTCTTTCTTACCTCATTCACCTCCATCAAACATCATTTATGAATACCAATTTCGTAAAGAGGAAAATTCGGTAACACTTGCATTTCATCCTCAACGACCCTTTCCTCGAACACACCTATAGACTCTTGGAAAACTTCCTTGAATTGTTGCAACACCTATCCCATTTTTCTTTTATCTTTGTTAAAATAAATTATATGAGAAGTTTTATATCCCAAAGTATTTTAATATCTTACTTATATGTCAAAAGAAGCAAAACTCCCACTAGAAATAATATTTTGTTTAGATTGAGTGGCACGTACAAGGATATCTTAGATTTACCTTCCTAAGATTTAATAATTTAATTTTATCCATTAGTGACCAATCGATACCAATTATATTTTCTAATGAGATAACATCTCTTACACACATATTAGGGTTACTAAAGATTATGTCGAAAAACAATATGAGGTACAATATAAACCAAAAAATATTTAATTATGTAATGTTCATTTATCCCAAACTTAATTTTACTTAAAGGTTTGGTTACTTGTATCTCTAATCCTTGTTTCACCAATCCCAAAGTATAAGGGTTGGGATGATTATATGTTTCAACCCAAATTTTCCACCAACTCTTTGTTAATCAAACTTTCTTGAAAGCATGAGTAAAAAAGAACATCAATTTTTGTCATTTTGTTTGAATTTTTATATGGAAAAGTTTGGTATAATCACCCTTATCATGATAATAATTTATACTCAAAACATATCTCTATATGAAAGGAGGTACACCATAACCTCTCATTCACGTTGAAGTTGCACCCAATTTCTTTACCTTAAACCAAAGTCTTAGTCTTCTTATTCTTTTTGGTTTTGGACAAATGTTTTCTAAAAACAACTCGCAATAATTATTTTCGGTAGGAATATCAATATCATAGTTCCCATAGTTCTTTTTAGTATCCTTTTGAAAAAAAGCAGTAGTAGCATTACGCTTACCCTTACATTTACTTTTACATTAACATTTTTGTGCATTTAAGAGGAATACACACCCTTTATTTTGTCTATCTCAAGATAAAGGGTGTCATTAGGATATCATGGTCCAATACATCTTTAACAAAATATAGGGTACAATACTTCATTAATACACACCCTTTCTCGAAATGGACCAAGCCCTTCAACATACTTCATTAGGATATTGTAATGAAATTACTTGTATAATTCGGATTATGAGAAACAAGAGAACACCAAATAACACAATATTTTAGAATAATGATCTCAATATGCAATTAGAATGATTTCTCTTCGCCACTTCGAGGGGGCAACCTCCAAATCATATAATAAGACTCAAATGCTCAAATGATAATGAAATACTACCTATAATTCCCTATATATACTATTCATATTTTATGGCCATCACCAAGGTGACCCATTAAGCATGAGAAAGTATAAATGATATAATAAAATGATATGCTAAGCCACAAGTTGGCTACTCATATCCTAATACAAGCAATAGTTTAAGGGCGTAGCATGCCCTTCCCCTTCAAAACAACGTTGTCCTTAATGTTCAATAATCTTGGATGTTGTCGCAGAAAACCTTCATCCTCCTGTGTTGCATCTTCTATGCTTAGATTCTTCAACTTGATCAAATATTCCTTAATGTCTCGGTTCTCGGCCTCTTAGTACGTGTTTGTAGAATCTTCTCTAGCTCCAAAGTGATAGAAGGTGGATGGTAACCATATAATGCTAAAAATGGGGTCATTTGAGAAGAGGTATGAAAAGATGTGTTATACCACCATTCTGCAAGTGGTAGCCATTTAATCCACCTTTCCTGCTTATTTGATACAAAACAACATAGATACCCCTCTAAGCATTTGTTGACCACTTCCATTTGCCCATTAGTTTGAGGATGATAAGATGAACTGTGAACTAGCTGAGTACCCAAACATGAAAATAATTCCGTCCAAAAATTACTTATGAAAATAGGATCACAATCACTTACAATTATCTTTGGGGTTCCATGTAGCCTTTGAACTGTCTCCAAAAAAATAGCTACATCATACTAGCTGCAAATGGATGTGATAGGGCACAAAATGGGCATATTTTGTGAGCCTATCCACAATCATGAAAATAACATTCTTACCTTATGAACAAGGCAATCCGGTGATTAAATCCATGGAGACCTCCTCCCATCTCTGGCTAGGAACTAGTAAGGGTTGCAATAGACCCGGTGTCTTAATTGTTTCCCCTTTGTTCTGTTGGCACACTAAACACTCTGATATAAACTTTTGTACATCCCCCTTGAGTCCTTCCCAAAATAATTCTCTTTTTATTCTATGATATGTCTTCAAAACCCAGAGTGTCCTCAAATAGGCGAGGCATGTAGCTCTGCAAGAATCTTATGCTTCAACTTAGAATCTTTACTCAAGTATAACTTGTCCTTGTACCATAGGGCATTACCTTTCCACTCAAATTTGTTAGATGTCATAGATCCTTGCTTGATATTCTGTATTAGAGATTGTGTATCCTTGTCTTGATCCCATTCCAATCTTGCTTCATCCACCCAATCGAATGTCAATATGGACATTCCACATAGTAAGGCATCGTGGATGTATCCCTTTGCACAACGCATCAACTACTAAATTTTCTTTACTCTTTTTTATATGATTTCAAAATCATAACCCAACATTTTGTTACCCAATTTTTTTGTTCCTCGATAATAATATTTGCTCCACAAAGTATTTGAGACTATCATGATCAATTTTTACGTTGAAGTGTCTACCCATAAGATAGGGCCTCCATTTCTTGACCACATGAAGAATAACCATCATTTCTTTCTCATAGACAATTTTGAGTAGAGACCTTTTCCTTTGAATTGGTTACTCTCAAATACAATTGGTCTTCCTTCTTGCATTAGAATTGCTCCCAATCCTGATCCTGAAGCGTCACATTCAACAATGAAGGTTTTGAGAATTTGGGAGTAGCCAAAATTGGGGTGCTACACAAGGCTTCCTTCAGCTGCTCAAAGGATTTAGTGGCTATTTCTATCCAATGGAAGGCATCCTTCTTTAGCAATGCAGTGAGTGGAGTTTCTATTCTACCATATCCCCACACAAATCTTCTATAGTACCTTGTTAGTCCGAGGAACCCATGAAGAGTTTTGAGAGTTTTGGGCCTTGGTCATTCTACCATAGCTTTGATCTTCTGAGGATCAACTTTGACAACTTCATGGGATACAATGTGACCCAAGTACTCTACCTATTGGACACCAAAATAACATTTGGATGGATTTGCATAGAGAGTATGTTTCTCCAAAACTTCCAACACTTTATTTACATGTTGTAAGTGTTCTTCCCATGTCTTACTGTAAATCAATATGTCATCAAAGAAAACTAATACAAATTTCCTTTAAAATGTCCTAAAAACAGTGTTCATCAAGCTTTGAAAGGTTGAAGGCACATTTGTAAGACCAAAAGGCATTACCAAAAACTCATAATGGCCCTCATGAGTTCTAAAATCTGTTTTATGAAAATATTTATCTTTTATTCTAATTTGATGGTACCCCGAACGAAGATCTAATTTTGTGAAATAAATAACACCATGTAATTCATCAAGTAAATCATCAATTACTGGAATAGGAAACTTATCTTTGATGGTGTACTCATGGAGTTCTCGTAATCTAGACACATCCTCCATGTTTCATCCTTCTTACGTACCATGACCACTGGTGAAGAATATGCACTCTGGCTAGGCTTGATGATACTGCCTTCAACATTTCCTGAACCATTTTCTCAATCTCACTTTTTTGGGAATATGGGTATTTGTATGGTCTAATGTTAGGTGTTTGGCTCCCTGGAATCAACTGAATGGCATGATCATGATCCCTAATTGGTGGTAGTCCCTTTGGAATTGCATCAAAAACAAATGAGTGAGCATTAACAATCTTCTGAAGTTCGGGTGGCATTGAAGACTCTATATTTTGTACTTCTATGGAAAATAACTTTGCTATAAATCCATCTACTCATTTTCTGAGAACCTTCTACATTTTATGAGAGATAATAATCTGTGGAGACTTAGCTACCATCCCATTCAATTCTATTTTCCTTCCATCTGAATGAAATCACATGAACAATTCTTGGAAATTCATCTCTATAGTACCTAAGGTTGTGAGCCATTGGAAACCCAAAACAATATCTACCCCTCCCATAGAAATAGCAAACATAGGTGAGTCTAACATGTAGTCTCCTATGGAAAGCTTGATACTATGGCACTTTCCTATGCACTTGACTATCCCACCATCCACAATCATAACTTGCATTTTGGAGTTGGGTAAATAAAAAATTGAGGAGGGTAGCTAACTTACTATTTATGAAGTTATGAGTACTCTCCGAGTCAATAAACATTATCACCTTCTATTTTTTGAGATAGCCAATAACCTTGAGTGTTTGAGGAGTACTAATACCTGACAATGTATGGCAAGAAATTTTAGGTTGGTGATCATCTACTTCATCTTCTCTGGTTACTCACCTCTCCTATCTTTTCAGCTTCCTCATCAACCTCATTACCTCCATCAATATAGAACAAATTCTTCTCGGCACATTTGTGTGCCGGTCCATATTTTCTATCACTTAAAACATAATCCTTTTTCTCTCTTTTCTTCCATTTGTTGAGGAGTCGGTCTAATTGGCATAGCAAATGAAGGGGAAGAGATACTATGGTCTCTGGTGTTGATGAAAGGCAACCTCCTACTATAAATAAATTTTTCCTCTCGCTCGACGTGCCATGATAATAGAATCAGAAATCTTGAGTGGATTAAACATTCATACCTCTTGCTCGATGTGGTCCTTAAGACCCCAAGAAACAAGTCATTCAGATTCTCTTCGGAATGTTCTCCACCCTTAAGGATAAGTTTGGAATTGATTCACATAATATTTGGTGATCCTGTTTGTTGTAACTTTGCTAATTGAATAAAGTAGTTCTCAAAACACTGGAGCTATAGTGAAATTGTAACTCCTCCGTAAAAACTATCCAAGTGACACCGAGACCATTCTTCTGCCTCTGAGCACATAACCATCGATACCAAACAAATTGGTCTAGGTTCAAGATACATGGATGCTAATGTCACCTTTTGTCTTGATGGTGTTTGATGTAACTCAAAGAAGTTCTCCATTTGATTTATCCAATTTAGGGGATCCTTACCATCAAATTTGTGCATATCCACTTTTGACATCATGTTCCATGGTTGTGAATAAGTTGGATTTTGATTGGGCTGGAAAAGTGATCCAACATGGTTATTTTTTCCATGATTTTGAACTGAAGATCCTCCTTGGTTGATATGGGCCAGATTTGGGCCATACTGTTTACCCTTTACATGTTACATGATATCATCCAACCGATGATTGATTTGGTCTATGTCTCCTTTAGAGGCCATCTCAAATTGTACATTTCGCACTCATACTCAAGTTGGTTCACCTTATGATCAATCGAGGTAAACCTAGTGATGAGGAATCTGTATTTACCCCTTCGACTCCATTTCTTCAATCACTACCCCATCTTTATCCTGGGGTGTTTACAGAGTAACCGGATTCTTTTTGCTCTTGTGGAAGGCCCCGCCATGATGTCAAACCTTAGGGTTTAGGGTTTAGATACAAATTTACCGAACGAAAAAAAAAAGAAGAATATACTAATACTATTTTTTTGTGATCTTTTGAAAATGTAAAGAACTTGAAACAATTCCACAATTTTTACCCTAGGTGTGATTTTATGAAAAACCTAAATTTGTAATAACTTTTACAAAATAAATAAAAATTCTGAAATTTTTCAGGAACCTTACTTGAAATGTTTCTCAACGTTTCTTAAAATATCTACCACCAATTCACTCTGGTTCACAATAAATGATGAAAACATAAAATTAGGGTTTTTACCCTAATTTTGGCCCAAATCGCAGCTACGATACCACTTGTAATGAAATTACTTGTATAATTTAGATTATGATAAATAGTAGAACACCAAATAACACAATATTTCTGAATAATGATCTCAATATGCAATTAGAATAGATTCGCCACTTCGAGGGGGCAACCTCCAAACCATGTAATAAGACTCAAATGCTCAGGATGATAATGAAATACTACCTACAATCCCCTATATATACTATTCATATGTTATGACCATTACCAAGGCCAACCCATTAATCATGAGAAAATATAAATGAACTAATAAAATGATATGGTAAGCCACAAGTCGGCTACTCATATCCTAATACAAGCAACAAAGGTTAAGGGCGTAAAGCAGATATCATGGTCTAATACATCTTTAACCATTTGGATAACCTTCTTTGCAAAATTCACTTGTATAATCTTGCACACTTTGGCCTTGTTTTTACCCAAAATATTGTCAATTGATGAACCATTCCTCTTTATTAAAAATAGGATAAAACATCCCCTTGATCAATTATTTAAATTATTTCCATTTAAAAATTGGTGGTAACTTCTTAACAAACAAGAGATGAACATAAATTTCAAACCAAGTCAAAAATGATTATAAAATTTCAATCTTGAAAAATAAATTTATTGTTCTTCATAAATCTAATGCAAAATGAATATACCTCTAATTGGGACAATAGATGAGAATTTTTCTCAAAGCATTCACTTCACGTTAGTAAGGTTGATTTTTGATCTTATCCTTCACTTTTAATGGAGGTTGAGATTAGTTGGTACATATATTCTTCTTCTCATCACCCTTAGTTTTCAACTTTTCACTTACTTCAAGTGCTTTCATAGAAGTTCCCATATTTCCCCAAGATCTTTCATAATATTCTCCTAGTATAAATTGTTTTGATGGATAGAGGGATGTTGGAAACATCCTTGTTGGTACCCCACACACCCCATTCCCTTTGGACAATAAAATGAAGCCACCCTATTTTAAACAAGTATAAAACTAGTTTTTCTAGCTTTGAAATGATCATAGAGGAATCTTGAAGTTAGTTGATGCTCTCTATTTATAAAAATGGTAAATCATATTGAACAAGATATGAACAAGTTTGACTTATCCCTTTTATCTTCAAACTAACGAGGGAAGAATCATCTTTGTTTATAACCTTTTAGTGCTCAAATTCACCTTGTTCAAGATTTAGTACCTTTCAAAATGTTCTCTTTAATGGTTTAAATGTTTTTCACATGTGCAAAGTGATAAAGAATAAAAAAACATGACTTAACCATTTAATTTAAAGCAAAAACAACTTAAAGCGTTCCGGTGGCAGTTTGGTTTATAACTTTATAGTGGTTTTAAACCATCAAATTATAAATCACTTGTTTAACTTTGTTGCAAGTTCATAGTGGGACTAATTTAAGATAATTGTGCCCAAGGACACATGCCTTTGATTAGTACTCAAGAGTCTTTGAATCTAAATCCAAAGCGACTAAGTCTTATGGAGCTCGAGATATTTCGATGGGAGATGAGTATTAACCGTCGGTGAAGCAAACTAGAGTTGGAGAAGAGACTAAACACCAACTCATGAAAATTGTCACCCATTAATGAAGAAAGATAGATTTCATAAGACCTAATTACACCGATGTGCAACAAGTTTCAAACATCGATGGAATGACCAAATAAGGCATGTTGGGAGAGACAATACATTGATTCTCTCCATATGGAATCGATTGATATGCCAAAGGTACAATGTAAGGAAAAATTATAAAGACCATAAATGCCATCGATGTGTGACAAGTGTCAAGCATCATTGATAGTGAAGAAACACATATAGAGGCCACAAACAAGAATCCCTATAGAGCATAATGAGAAACATTTGAGATGCATGCCTCACATCAGTGTAGCATTAGATACAAGCGCCCAAAGGTTTAGACCTCGATCAACTTGCTGGAAACATTAAGATTGATTGTCCATACATGTTAGTGGTATACTAAGGCAAAGGTTCAAGGCAGAAAATTATGCAAAGAGAGGTCGCGTGGCATAAAACCAATGGCTAAGTCACTAAATTCGTCAAGACATGGTCAAATAAAAAAGGACGCATACATTATATAAGGTTGAGTCATGTGTTAAATTAAATAGTTGAAAATATTAATTCCATTAAACATATTAATGGATTGAGTAAAAATGAGGCATGACATAAACCTTTTTTTTTTCTCATATATTTTGACCGGGGCATCCATTTAACTTAATATTTATTTCATCGGGAGTGTAATTCAAAGGGCTACACACAGAAACAAGTTTGACAAATAATTATGAATAAACCTTCAATATTTTTAAGACAGAGTTTTTACTTGCCATATGCTTCATTTCTTTCAATTTAATGGTCTTGAATAATTTATTATATGATTTTTATTGATCGATTCATTCATGGAGATGCCTCGATGCTAGATATTCCTTCTTAAACCCCAATAGAACATAGAAAGGGACTTTTGGATCAAAATTCAGTTACAAATGCAATATTATGATAAGTGGTAGCCATAATTCCATCTAGCCTCTTAATCTCATGGGATAATCATGTTCCTCTCACATGGATCATCCCTTTAATAAAAACTTTCTTTCCCATAGTGATTAATCATCACTCCTTCAACTAAAATACCAGAATATTCCTCAATGGTTGCATTTATAGGATTTAATTGTAATTCTTGGTGGTTTAGAGGGATTCTTCTCTGCTCTTTTGTAATTTAAGAGTTCTAGAGCATATCAAAGAATAATCTAGACTTCATCTGCCCATAGATATCCCAATCTACATTCTAAATATCATCTTGACAACAACAATTCAATACAAAGAGGAGATTTGGAGCTCTATATGTCTAAATTGTCTCAATGTTTGATTTGTGTCTTGATGCCTAGGCAATAGATCAATTTTAGTTATTAAGTAGAGTTTGCACCTTGATATTTAGTTTAAATTTTAGAGTGAATTTATTAATCCTAGCTAGTATATCTTCATGAGTTATTTTCTCTCTAAACCTAATTTCCTACATGTACCAATGTAGTCTTAGTTATCAAAGTGTTTAGAGATAGTGGTGAATGAATAAATAATCTATATTCTTGGTCGAGGTCCCTTAGAAATTTTTCCTGAAGTTAATATAGGAATGAGTTAAACTATTTCTTGTTAGCTCTAGTTTTGTGAGATTTAATTTCTTTCAAGGTTCTTATTATGTTTAATGACCTGGAAACGAGATCCTAGTTCCCTTTTTTGCCTTCCCTTTCCCTATTTTTGAGTTTACCTTGATGAATATCCAACCATTTAAGTCATTGTAAATACCATTAGGATTAAAATTAGTGATGATCAAAGTTATCTAGATATGAAATAAATAATCTAAATGGTGATTTTTCCAAACACTCCAACCCTTTCAGAGGTTAACATTATGTCACATATCATCCATACAAAGTTATATGTATTGAATATTTTGTACCTAGAACCCCAATTCCATATAGGTTATTAAATGATTGAGGTTAAATCCTATTTTACAAAAAAAATTCCAAGTTTTCACAAAACACCCACCAACAATTCCCTACCAACTTGAGGAATATTTATTCTTCATCTTAAGGTATTCTCTCATCTTCATTAGCCATGCTTCTCACTTCTCTATTCCACCTTTTAGATATCTCTTGCCTTAAAGGAACCACAACACCTTTTCAACTAACACTTTTTGCTCTAGTAATGGGCATATATATATATATATATATATATATATATATATATATATATATATATATATACATATATATATACATATATATACATATGAAAATATCACCCAACAAAAACCACACATGAAAAAAAAAATCCAAATCTAAGACCATCTAATCCATAATTATTATAGATATTCAATAAATAATTTATCAAGAGAAATATTATACTCAATATCCTAACAAGACTTGATTGTCAACTTTTATTCATGTCATTAATTGTGCTTAGAATTGTATTGGAACTAATTATACTATAAATAAAAAAATAAAACACAATGTAAAACCAAATAAAGTACTCCAAACAATACCATAAATAGAGATGTGAAGGCAAGATTTATATGGAGAAACCCAATGTGTAAAAAAATCTAAAAGAGTGAGTGGCTTCCTTCTCTTTCCACTATCTTTTTGTGGAATTACAAGTATATCTCCTTCAAAGGCCTTTATGGATATTTAGTTACAATGACAACATGCCCAAACCCGAGTACTACTATTCAACCTACTAGAAACTAATTTATTACACATACAACCAAGAAGAAATGCTAGGAATCCCAACACATACAACCAAGAAGAAATGCTAGGAATCACAATCGAATGCATACAACTACCCCCATAGGCTTATTTACGCTTGTTTACATTTTGAGAAGCATGAAAAATAAGGGAAAATATATAATGGGAAGAGACAATGTTTACAACCACTCCCCTTCCATTTTGAGGCCTCATGTGAAATCACCAATTTCCGAGAGGGTGAAATCGTTGATGCCTTTACTAGCTAGAGTTGTGAAATTGTGAAAATGGTTATGGAACAACTCCTAAGAAAACTGATGGTCATAATTAGAAGAGAGGTTGGGAAATTGCACATGTTTTTATAGACACGTACGTAACCTTCTATGGGTTTTTTCCTTGAAAAGTAACTTGTTATTTTATCCTAGTCAAGGCGTCTATTATTAATGATTCTGGTATCAATAACCTTTATGTATTACTATACTTACCGAGACATGACTATAAAGAATTTTTTTCAAGTATTTGTAGCGAAAAGAGGAATTGTTAGATTTCATGCTAACAATTCATGATCTGATTTGGTAAATTTGGAAAAGATTCCAAGATGTGATATCTCCATCGATGACCTTGGTTGACTATGTTTTGGATTAGCTATGTAGGCAACATATCAATCATACAAATATGGAATGTCAAGAACATCAAGGATTTTAGGGTTCTTTACATCACAAGTGAATCTCACATGGGTGAAATATCATTATGGAATAATTATTGCTAGTTGTATTTTATATAATATACCTCCTTGAAAAAATCAAATTAATATGGTTGAGGTATTCCTCTGCTACTAAACCCATCCATTTACTAGTTCCTTGCAAAATAATAATCTTCTAGATTTCACGCCATTGATGTCATGGATTTATTGTCATTTACCCCAAAATTTAGTGTAAATAATAAGCATTCTTTGTGTGTTTCTCAAGTATTGAACAAAATTTATGTCCTATTTTGTTCAGTTGTGCAATATTTGCACAAATTGAATAGGATTTTTTTGTATGTGGCATTATCGACCATTAGGCTATAAACCCCTGTTATGAATACAATGTTTTGTACCTTTTCTTGTGTCTTTCTTATGGGAGGATCCTTTGGTTAGATAGTATGTTACTTTTTGAATTTTTTTGCTATAAGGTTGGTATTGTGTCATACTATAATTGGATTTTATTTCTATTAAGACTTGTTGTTTAGTGGAGGAGTAAAAGGGGTTGTAACTTTCATCTTTCTTTTGACTTTATTTTCAATCTTGTTTTCTACAAGTGTCTCTTGGGTTTTCACATGGAAGTATCTCCATGAAAAATGTGTAGATAAGAAGTCTACTATTGTTATTCAAGACTTAGTGCAAGTACACAATGAAGAGATTTAGATGTGTATAAAGTTCATAGAGCTTATTATTACAATCAATCATGGGATGATCTTTATTTTCAATTTAAAAATATAATTTATTATAAACACCATGATAATTCTTATGTTGATAGATTTGTAAACGTAGCGTATAATGTTTTTTACCTAATAAAATCATTTCTTATTCTCTCTCCTTTGAATTGTGAGATGCTCACCATTTGAGTGTTGAATCATACATTTTCAAAGTTATAACATCATTAAGAAATCCACCTAATGCCTCAACATTTGTATTTTCCTTGGAGCACTAGGATATCCAACTTGAATTGCACCTTGAATGAACTATGGGGATAAAAAGAACATTGACATGAGCCATAGACATGGTTACACCTAGTTGCATTATTAGGTCACCCATATGAGAAAAAATTTCCTCCCTATTCATCAACATTTGTTTTTAATGAGTTATATGTTTGTGTAGGATAATTCCTTGTTTCATTAACCATTTTGAATTTTTCCTTTGCTTCTTAGGATAAACCAAAACATAAATAAGTTGAATGTATTATTTCCAATTTTGTGAAAATTTGACACCCGTTAGAAATATGTTTATGGAAAAATATTTGGTATCAATGATCCGTGTCTATTAGAGGAGGTGCATAGAGCACTATATACAATTAACTAAGCTAGACAATTTTTCTCAATAAAAGTTACGAGTTATAAAACATGCAATGAAATACAATAAAAGTGATGTGAAATAACCATTATACATTCAAGAATATGTGTGAGCATGATTTTTATTATATTTCTATGATAATATAGGAGTGAAATGTGTAATGTGAGTGTAAAACTATGTATATCATGTATAATGAACCTTGATAAGGATTGTAAAAACATTAGGATGTTACAAAAGTGGATTACTCTCATCCACATCTCTACATATCTTCACATATATATAAATGTCTCATTATAATCAAATAGATTGTAGTGCAAAGAATTATAGGAAATTTCCATATGTCCAACAAATTTGTCTTCCATAAACAATGTCGATATTGAACGATGAAGTTTTGGTTCATTGTTTGACATGGTCCTTAAAGTAGAAAAATAGTTTTTGTGTTGCATATGTGGAGCCCAAGGAACTAATGGTTGAATTCATAAAATTATTTATTAGAATCATGAATTTTGAGTTGTGCTATAGAGGTGCATAAGGAGGGATAGGTGTAAAAATAAAAGGAGATGTGCAAATAAGGGAAGATGTACAAAGAGGAAGTGGAGGCATGTAGGGAAGGGAAGATTCAAAAAAAAAAAGTGCAAGGAAGGGAAGGTGTGCAAAGAGAATATGGATATGCGAATAGAATGGAAGGTAAGTAAAGAGAAAAAACTTGTGAAGCTTATGAATACCTTGGAAAGGTTACACAAAATCATTGGGAAGGTGAGAACCCAACACTAGGGTGTTATAAATGCTCTAATCAAATTGTCTCTTACTCATATTTTTTTCTCCTTATAAGATTATTTATTACCTTAAAATGTATTTGATAGGGTTTCTTTTATAAAATATAATTTAAACACATTGAGCTCATCTTGAATTGAAATCCTAAGGCCATTTACACACCTATAAATTTCCAAATCTTCTTCCTTTATATGAGTAAATTTGATGGTAAACTTATAAAATCATTGGTACAATTATTTACACTCAAATCTATTTACTTAAAATTATGTAACTTCTAGAGGAAAATTGAACAATAATATAGATTAAAAAAATTCCCTTTGATTTTTAAACCATCCTAACTCTTAGTATGTATGTCATCTTTTTCTCATCTATTTCTTTCTAGTTTGTTGGCATCATAAACTAACCTTTTCACGTCCTTATATTTTAAAAGTATGCACACCAATGTATATTTTAAATAGGACACTTTCTCACATGTAAAATATCATTAAAGGGCCTTGTGCCCTATCTAGTAAGTAGAGGGGAATTAGCATACATAGGGACATTAAATGATGGAAACATGTTAGGTAAACATTCCTTCATGATGTAGTATGAAATTGTGTGACTATGATGTTCTAAAGATGCTCACAACTAATAAAATGACAATTATAACTTTACACAATGCAATGTGTTATGAATTTCCTTTACTTTATTCTAATATTTTTTATATGGGTTGTGTTATGATGTTTTTTTGTGTTAGCCCTAATGAAGGTTCAAGATAACCCATCATGTGCATCAAAGAGTGATTTGAAAGAAGTAATACACCAAAAAAATTGGTCTATTAAGTGCTAGCTATATCCTTTAAGCGTGAGTCATAAAATGTCTTCACAATGCAAAAACAACACTTATTTTTCTCAACCAAATTGCAATATATATGGATATTTCCTATTTCCCTTCCAAGGTGTAACTATCAGTTTTATATCAAAAACATCTCAAAGCCATAAAACCATTAATACTACTTAGGGTATCAATTACAAACACATGAAAAATTCTTAAATTTTCCTTGATAACACTAGAATTGCTTTCATCGGATATTTTAGGTAAGAGAACCCCTTTGATAAGTTGAGTTGTTTCAAAATAAAAAAATTAGTAGAAAAATCCCCAATCCCCATAAATATCTTTGTACTTATCCAAATTTGGCTTTGATACCACTCATTATGATTTAAACATCCTATAAAATAGCACATGCATAAGAGATGTATATGTGGTATTCTTTTACCCAATATTCAATGTATTTCATGTAGAAGAATATCCTTATGGATACATCGAACAATACCCTTGTTGAATCACTTCACATATACACATTATAAGATCCCAAACTAACAAATAATTTTTCCATGCTCCTTCACAATTTTATAAGCATCACTATATAAACTCTCAACCAATAATTTAATAGTTATAGATAACTAACACCTCAATATGATAAACTATCAATATTGATCAATAGGTTATTTTTTGCGACCAAGAAAATTGCCTAAAATTTTCCTTTTCAATGGTATTAGAATTGCTTCAATTGGACCTTTACGGGGAGAGAACAACCTTCTACGAGTTGAGGTGGTGTTCCTAAGTATAAAAACTAGCAAAATAGTTTTGATCCACATAATGCTCAACCCACTTACCCAAACCCGACTTTCATACAAACCATTATGATTTAAGCATCCAATAATAAAACATATGAGATGTATATGAGGTATTGTTTTACTCTAATATTCAACATACTTTATAAATAGAAGAATAACCTTACTATATATGGATACACCTAACAATGCTATTTTGGAATTACTTCATATATATGTACCATAACATCCCAAACCAACAATTCCATCATCTCATATTCATGTACAATTTTATAAGCCTCATAATATATAACTTCTCATACAACAAATGTATTCTCCTACACCAAATCTCAAAGTAAAAGCATGTAGGGTAATATTTACAAAAATAAAAAAATCTGAAGGTAAGAAATAACACTTGATTTTCCCCCAAACTACATGATTTAAAAAGTTTTCCCATTTTCCATCCAAGGTGTAATTGGAAAGAGAATAGTTTAGCAAATCTAGATGACCGATATCTAAAAGTCCAAAACCATCAATATTTCTCATTTTCTTTATTGTGAACACTTGAAAGGATATCATGTTATCCTTTCAATGCCACTATAATTGTTTCAACTGAAAATTTTTGGTAAGATAAAAACCTTTGAATTGACATTTATAATTCAAAAAAAAGAAATGGAAAAATATACATGATCATAAAAGGCTCTTCCACTTTCTTGAACATATCTTTGATACCACTCATTATGATTGAAACATATGATAAATGAGAATATGCACATGAGATAAATGAGGTATTATTTTACCTAAAATAGAAGGTTATCCATAACATTGGGATACATGAGATTATGTGAGGTTAATATACTTGGTATATAAGAATGCCCTTAACATTGTGTTATAATACAAGTTTTCGATTTGTTGTATTTGGCTTGCATGTGATTGCACCAACTTAGGGATTTCATTAACACATAGGTAAGTACAAGGGAAATCACCACAATATTTCTCTCATTTTGTGCTCAATAAAGCTCAATTTATTTCAACAAGTTTTAGCTTGTTAAGTTCTGGGCATATATTATCGTCCTTAATGACCTAGTATTTGGTTCATCGTGTAATTTTCTAAATAAAAAAATACAATAAAAATTGTTGGAATTATTTATACTCTAGACAAACAATTAGAATGACACATGACATTTTTATTGTTTCTTTTCTCCTAGTTCACTTCCCCATCAAATCCTATACTTTACTCATTCAAATTTTTAGTTTAACACAAATCATTGTTTGATTAAATGAATCCATGCGAGTTAGTATTGAGGACGAGTGATTTCCAACCCACTCGAATAAAATATCATAAGGTACATGTTAGTTACCACTATTTGGATTATAAAAAAACTTCTTGTGGTTGTTTTATAAAGGTCGCTTAGTAGTATCACAAATTTGGTTGTAGGGCCACCCCAAATCACTAGTTTACTTAACCCAAAAAAATAAAAAATGATTATTTGTTGGATTACTAGAACAAAAGAAGGAAAATATTTTCATATTTCAAAATAAAATTGTTTCATCTTATCTTGTTCAACTTACACTAACATATTATTTTTTTAAAAAATAGTTGCCATTTTTGAAAATTAATAATTGCATGACCCATCTACAAAACCCAAACTATCATGAAAATGGTAAGAACCTTGTCATGATTGCTATATAGTCCCATACTAAGTAATTGCAATAAATATTAATTTTTTTCCTCCAAGGTTATCCCTTAATAGTAAGCCCTCAGATTGGTGATCGTTAGGTCATGGGTTAAATACTTGATTTACACGTGGTGTGTGAATTATGACATTTGCATGCTACATAGTGGTTATAGTGGATCAATGAAACCTTGAGGTGGGGGTCACACTTCTCCATGTGGAACATGCAAAACACAAAAGAGCACTCCAAATATGGATCACTCTATAGAGAGTAATGATCTAAGCCCACCCCATGTTCCACTATCACCATCATTAATAATCCCCTTGGGTTATGCCACAATTGTTGGCCATTGTATTGGTAACACTTAGGCCATATATTCGGTTGGTAAGTGTTTTATACACACTTGGAAGAAAATAAAAGAGGAATTAACCTTATTCGCTTAAGAACCCTTGCTGGAATTTTGGGTTGGGTATAAAACTCTTAAGACATATAAATTCATATGGGAAATATTACCTGATGTTAACCTACATAGGGTTGGTATATTTTGGAAAACCACCATCTAAAATATGTATTTCGGGATCTAAATAACTCTGTTTTGTATTAAGTTCAGACCTAATGATGTTTACAATGATTTAAAGGAGTTAGATCTCATTAAAATAAAATCACAAGAGAGGGAGAGGGAAGGCAGAAAAGGGAACTAGGCTCTCTTTTCCAGTTACTAAGCATAATAAGCACCTTGAAGTCAATTAAATCTCACAAAACCAAAGCTAACAAGAAATAGTTTTAACTCATTCCTATATTAACTATAGGAAATTAGTTAGTTGGAATTCAAAAATAGAATACATATAAACTATTTTGATGCGAGATCTCATTTCACATTCCATGCACTCAATAAGTTAGGACACCAAAGTACCTTACTCATTCTAGGTTTCATGTTTTCAAGAACTTGTCAAAATGGTCTAATGACTCAATCATGTAAATTTTGAACCTTAATGCACTTTGAATTTCTTTCATTATCCATATACCTTGCTCATTCACACTATTCAATGCCATGATAACCAATATTTTATCTAAGAATAAGAAAATTAGATCAAAACCTCATTTTTTAAAATATTTTCGTTCATTAGCTTTCACATTTGTCTAGCTCAAAACAATAAAATTTTGGGACTTTTAGTCTTATTGGACAAAAATTTCACCATCCAATGCTCCAATAACATAATTCAATGCATGAATCAACCATTGAGAAGATAAATTCAAAAGAAAACCCTCAACAACTTTTCTTTTAGTCAAACAACCCTTCTTTAGTTCTCAAGAACAAGGTGTATGGGAGGTTTATAAGGTAAATATATATCCAAGTACCCTTTATCCTCAATATGGTGTGTAGTGAATCTTATAGGCTAACTCCTTCAACTCTTCTCATAATCCCCATTTTCCTTTTTCTAGCTCTCAAGCCTCTACTAGCCCTCACAACAAGCACTATTTTCTAGGAATGTATTTTGATTTTGAAGGTTTCAAAGTACAATCAAGGCATATTTTGATACCCATTTTCTTGTTTGAACCATCCCTAAATTTTCCAAGATTCAATCCAAAGGAAAATCCATTTTCTTTG
The DNA here is from genome assembly GCA_018340775.1 of Taxus wallichiana var. yunnanensis. Lineage (NCBI taxonomy): Eukaryota > Viridiplantae > Streptophyta > Pinopsida > Cupressales > Taxaceae > Taxus > Taxus wallichiana. Next base: position 821,321,602 of record CM031240.1, read on the forward strand.
AAAATATACCTCTAATTAGGTCTTAGGATTGTATCACTCCCTTGATTACTATATTGTTAGGGATTCAAAGACTATGGGTTATCCTCGGGATTACAACCTTCACATATGCATATAAACCCTATAAATATCATGTCTTCCAATTTTTAGGTCTCAAATTTAAGTATAAGGTCTCCAACCTTGATTTTAGCTTGAGACCCTACCTAAACCCCCTGTCTCATTTGAGAAGCATTAAAATCTTATAATATGCAATGGAAATGATTTAAAATTTCTAAAATTCTACTATAGGTCCGCATGCACCTCTAGAACATATACGGTTTTCAAAGTGAGGCCATTTAATCATTACATTGTATAAAATATGCAATACCTTAGATGTATAAATTGTGTAGAGTAGGGCTATATCTTCAACTAACAAGTCTTCCAACTTCATTAGTATTTCTCTTCCTTCAAGCATAGAAACCTTTTAATAAATCTCTCCTCCTCCTTAAATGGAGTCCTCAAACATGAATTTTAACCTTGATCAATGAAAATTCCTCATAACAATCCCAAAGGAGTGTCTTAGTCACGATTCTAAATGAGTCTTATAAAAGGAACAAACATAAAAACAAAGTGAATAATTATAAACACATCACAAAATTCCTATAACATATTTTTATGATAAGAACCTCATTATTAGGATCATAAACAAAATACAACAAGAACCCTCATAAAAATTAGATTCATTGTTATGCATAGTCCCATGCATTGACCTACATGCTAGCAATAGGGTATTCACAACTCAAACTTCATCAATCCTCCCGCAATGTGCTCTAAGAAAAATATGCATATGATCATAGGAAATAATAAATAGTTCTTAAAATAGAGATATTAAAAACTCGAGAGAATCTTAAAAAAAGATGATTTCATGGCACAAAAACCGAGTTTTCCTTCATAATTGTATTTTCATACAAATTTTTGCCTCTCCCTTATTTCCTTCCTCAAAAACTCGAGGGGATACCCCAATAATTGCTTCCCATTCAATTTTTATCTCTCATCCCTCTCATAACAAAAACCTTAACTAACTCTCCCCAAGACATCAAGAAGCCCATACATAGTAAATAGGATTATTACATCATATTGTAGTCATTTTATTAACTCACTTCACCCCTAGGACTCACTACAACATGTTTACACACTTGGATACCACCAAAAATCCCTTTTCATCACTCATAAGTCCAAGAATTTCACTTTACATCCTTAGGAAATTTGAATTTGCAAAATGGAGGGAAATACAAAAATTTGAAATTGTGAATACTAATCACCTAAGGCTCCTCCTCATGAATTCACCACATCCTATCGCACCTAAATTGACCTCATAACCATGATTAAATGAGGAATTTTCATTTTTGATGTCCTTTTGATGATTCTCCTGCATCATATTCCCAAGGTGGAGAAAAAGACACCGTGTACTTTGTTTGGATAGCTTTGTCTCTAATCTGAATCTTCATCATCCTTGCATACTCTTGCTCTTCTTTCTTCACTCCTATTGGCCTTGTTTTCTCTTTGGTCAGCACTGGATCCCATATCTTGATTTTGAATCTTGATTTTTCTTCTTTTCTTCTTTATTTTTATCTCCATCTTCTCCATCCTCAAGCTTCCACCGATTATTCCCTGCACAAACAAACATAGCAACAACAAAAACACATTCCTCTTCATGACTCATGATGCTATTCACCTATATATAGCTCTTTCCCAACATGTCCTCGACATTTTCCTTGCTTGGAAGGACTGAAAACTTCCCACTATCATCATTTTATTGCTTGAATGATTGTTCTCTCATAGTCACCACCATATCAAGCTTCTATAGGTATATATATGTACCTTATTTATCTTCATTTGAATCATTATTTACCCAAGAAATTATGTTTCTCTCGGTTGTACCTTCACTCATGAGTCTTTGAAATTGTGTTTCAAATTTCCAAAGTCTAAAAACCCGAAAGTCCAAAAATTTGGACTTTCAAGCTTTCGGGGTTCGAGAGTTTTTTACTATGTAATTGGAAATTTTACCGGAGTTCCAAAGTCTGAAACCCCAAAAGTCTAAATTTTGGACTTCGGGCTTTTGGGTTTTAGAACTTTTCTGAGTCATTTTGGTTAAATCCTTTTGGACTTCCAAAGTCTGAAAGTCCGAAATTCCAAATTTTCAGACTTTTCGGAGTTTTTGAGTCATTTTTAAGATTTTCACTTTTGGACTTCTAAAGTCTGAAATTTCACATTTTTTGGGTTTGAAATTTTCATTATTTCAATTTCATTTTCATCTTGATCTCGAATCGAAACCCTAAAATTCTAAAATTTTGGAATTTCGGGCTTTCGGGTTTAGACTTTCAGAGTCCTTCGTGCATTTATTTTTCACCAACCCCGTATGGATCAGATATTTTTTCCATTAATATTGGGTTTTCTATTTAAACTCATTTTTACTCATCATTTTTACCTGACACATTTTCTCTGACATTTCATTTTCTTGTACCTTTCAACGTCATTTTGAGGTATTTTAACTTGGTTATTTTCCTTTTGGTTTAAGATCTCTTATTTTCATTTTGTTTGTTTTCTTTGGTTCCTCTTCTATGTACCTCTTGAAATGAAAAACTCATCCCCACCATGTTTATGTTTTGAGTTTCCACATGCATTCAAAATTTTTCAAGGAGCTCCTCAAGTTTTCCATTTTTCCTCTCAGTACTTTTCAGGATTTGGAGATTAGCATTGTTTGGTAATTTCCTTCTCAGATTTCAAGGACTTGGTGGTGTTTTGATTTTGAGAACTCTTGATTTTTTGAATTTGGAGGTTTCCATTTCAAAAATTTTTTTTTGGAACTTTTTTTGGAATTTTTTGGAAATTTCATTTTGGAGAAAATTTTTGGAACTTTCACTTTGGAAAATTTTTGGAACTTTTTTTGGAAATTTTTTGGAACTTTTTTGGAAAATTTTTCAGAAATTTCATTTGAAATTTTTTTGGAACTTTGATTTTTCTCTTGGGACTCTTTAGTTTGGTTTTGGAAGCTGATATTTTTGGGAGTTTAGGACCTATCTTTTGAGTATTGCACTTTGAGTTTTGGACTTCTCTTTTTCAAGGATTTTTCAACTTTGGCTTTCATTCGGCATATAGAGCTTGATGTCTACTTCTACATCAAAGGGAAAAGAAAAGATGAAGTATTCATTTCTTGGAGTTGCTCCTCACTCCTTCCTATCTTCTGACTTAGGGAATATAGGGGACACCGACCTAGGGAAAATTGATTTTCCATATTTTTGGGAAAGAGTAAAGGCTCGAACAAGAAATCATGGATGCAGGCCATCTACGATAGTGGGCTTGCCCTTGCTTGCTTAGATTTTCCCACATCCATGCATTGCCCAGAGTTTGTTTTAGGTGGCATAGCCCACTTTGACAAAGAATCCATGTCGGTCAAAGATGATGATGATAAGGTGGTAATCCATTTGGACCCAAACTTCTTTGAAGATCTTCTCAAACTTCCCGATGTTGAAGATTATGCCACAATTTTTCCAGAGTCGGTAGTGGAACATTGGGACAAGGAAGAGGAAGTATGCATGAAAATCATGATGAAAACTTATCTGGCCAAGAGCTTCACCAAATTACCCAAAACCATGCATCGGTTAGATTTTATTAGGAGGTCAGTGACCTTATTGTGCTACTAAGAAGAGTTTTAGGTCTCCCTTCTACAAAGGAATTCTAGGAATGGATGTTCTTGTACATCACTACCATCAAGAAGAATAATGAGTTTATCGATGGGGGAGCATATCAGTAGCTCCATTTTGCTATCAATTGAGAAAGGTGCTTTCCACAAAGAATTTCTATATGACATCCTTCTTGGTTTTATGGCCATTGTTATGGGAGATTTCTCTGGGTTGAATACTAAAGGTATTCGCAGCACCTCCCAAATCTATGATTTCTATCCCAACTCACACTGAGTGAAGGGAGTAGGAATTTTGTAGGGTCAATGATGCCTTCTTTGTGGTTATCCTCTACCATTTTGATAAGGAGTTATACAATGAAGGATTTTTGATGAAGCCTTCAAAGAAGTGCGTGAGTGGGGAGCCATCTATTTATAGTTCCCTACATTCACTTACATTTGGGTTCTAGGCTTTATAGGTGCCCCCAAAAAATTTCCAAGGTGCCCCACTGATAAATGGGTTCTACTAGAATTGTTCGACAATTGTTGGATTATCATGAATTCAAAACAAATGCCACAAATCGGGAATGCATTTCCCTATTTCAATTGGTAGATACACCCTACTGAATATTCATAAGGCCAAAAATGTGGATGCGAAATTGCCAAAGTGACTTTGTGAACCTTTCATCCATGAACTAATTTTGATTATTGGGGTAAATTTGGTGAAACAGGTTGGTCCAGTGCCCACGTGCCCCAATTGGAGGATATCTGGATTCATTTTGGGATGAATACATCATGCGACAAAGGGATTATGAGAGGTTGACCTTGGATGAGGTTTGGTAGTTTGGTTTGGCGATGTCCCAAAGGAGGTGCAAGATAATGATGAGGTTTTAGATGTGGCATATAAAAATGATAATATTTCCAATCAACCATTTGCCATGGATTGATTGGTATGTAGAGGAATGTTGCAATAACAAAGGAGAGGCGGGGCCCATTTACATAGAGAGAACTTATAGTTGGTTGGTTACCTTGGGAATTTCACCCAAGGAGAAGAACAACCTACAAATATAGAGGCCCCACCAACCATGAGCCAATCAACACTCACAAAGGGAAAAGGTTCACCAAAAAACCCATATGACTCCCAAAAAAATATTTCATTTGTTGTTGGTGGCTCATCTCTCTCCAAGGCTTCCATTTCTAAGGCCATGTCTCCTGCAGCACTTGTGATCAAGAAGTGGTTGAAGTTAGTGACTCCCCTAGTATCTCCAAGATCCATCACATCTTCTTCCTCCTCCATTTTCACTTCAATATCAGTTCCTTCCACTTCCACAATCATTTCTTCCTTCCCATCTCCTTCCATGGCCCAGGTTTTCTCATCCCTTCTAGTTCTCTCAGCTGGAGAAACTATCGGGTCACCCATTTCTTCTTCACTTCCCTTAACACTTCCATTTCCCTCCACCTCATTCCCAAACATCATTTTATCAACTCTATGGCTGTCCTTACATCCACCCCATCCATCATGGCCACTTCTACCCAAATGTCAACTAATGTTTCTAGTGCTCTTGTCATAACTAATGTTTCAAGTATCGAATCTACTTATCCCATCTTCATCAGCATTAGTTATTCTGAATGGTTGTTTAGATAGACTCCAAAGTAGAAGAAGAAGGTGCCTCTGGGAGATGTCATAGATCTCAGTATATTGGAACAAGATGCCCAAAAGATAGGCCAAGAGGCCAAGAATTTTTCAAGTCTGACAGTGAATCCATCTGGAGAGTGAATTGTAGAGGTTGCTACTCCCATTGAGGGAAAAACTAAAGAGACAATTACTATGGTAGATTATCGAATCTCTCGATTTTCATTGGGAAAAGCTACTCATGAAGGAGCCAAACAAGATGTGCACACTACTCTTGGGGCTCTGCTTGGAAAAATATGACAAAGATAAGGCTACAAAAGATGAGCTCAAACTCAAGGTCGAACAACTCACTTCATTGTTACGCAAAGTAACCCAACCAACTCCATCTACCAAAGTCTCAACTACTATGGCCATGATAGTTTCTTCTACCATCGATGACATTTCTTATCATGAGCTCGAGAAGCTAGGCTAGAAAGGGAGATCGGTAAATGGATGGATTGAATGCATACTATAGGAAGCTAATCCCTTAATCAAGGAGGTTGTCAAAATATATAATGATCTGTAGGTTGGGAAGGCTTGTTATTTGTAAAATGGATGAGGATTTTTAAAGATAATAATAATCTAAATTTAAATTTGGCAACATGGAGTGAGATCAGAGAAGAAGACCCCAACTTGCTCCTTCAAGAAGAGGTGATGATGATGCCTCAAAGTTATTTGAATATCAAAAGGCCATGGAATTTCGGTGCCAAGTATTACAAGATTTAATTAAGAAATTGGAAGATAAATGAGTAGAAATCACGGATGCCCTGAATGACATCTCAGAAGAGTTTGATATTGCTAATTAAATTCTTCAATGAAAACATCGATGCTCTTCTGAAGATCAAATTAAGGAAAATTTCAAGGATTTGGTGAAGCATGATGATGAGGTCACCAAAAATTTCAATAGTGACTCCATTGACCGATTGGTCTTGTGCCAAAATTTCATAGGGAGGCTGAAGAAAGTTATGAATAAACTTTGAAGAGTGCTAACCAAGATCACAAAGGAGATTGAGATGGAAGATGTAGTGAATCACTATGCATGTGGGCTGGAGATGAAGAAATTTAGGGAATCATCAAGCGCTTCATTGAGTATAAGCATCGAATGGTTGTGTGGGAAGGAGAACAACAAAAACTTGTAGGAGAGGAAGGTGTAGCTGAACAAAGCCAAAGTTGAGTGGCCATGAAAGGTCAGATCCAAGCTCTGGATCGGTCAAAGTTGTAGGGTTGATTGAGTCAAACCCTTGCAACAAATTTTCTATTTTCATGGGAGCATGTTCCCTTAATTTAATGACATTTCTATTTTTAGAAAATGTTAGTTAAGGGCCCATTGTAATGGCTCAGCCTAAGAACTTATAAATAGTTGAATGCTTCAAGCTAGTAGGAGAGAGATAGATTATTTTTGAGTGAGGTTTCTCTTCAAGCTTGGAAGAGTGCTTCAGAGAATTCTAAAACCTTTTAATTATATTCAGAGTTACACCTTGTAATTGGGAATCTGATTTATTGTGTTGGATGGTTGATCAATGCTTACTTTGTGAATGTATGATTCCTTAGTGTGAGTGGTTAGCTTACCTTTATTTTGGGTTATCTATTTCATGTTGTGAGTGAGTAATGTGATTATCTTTTATATCAGTTGTGAAAATCTTATTTTCCTTCTTTGTTAAAGTTGCATTATCATTATTCATAGTTGCTGAAATAGATGTTTGACATGTGCATGTGTTCCTTTCTCATGATAAATTAACTTGTGTGTTGAATCAAATTTGATCTATCCTTTATGTATGCTCAAGTTTAATAAAGGAATGTATGCCTTGGTTTGTGGTATTTTATACCCTTTCTAAGTTGTAATAGGTGAAGTGGACAATGATGCAAGCACACCCTCTTCACATTAACCCTTCCAAATATTAAACATCCCTTTATTTGGTGCATCACCATCCTTAGTATAGTTTCATTTCTACAAAATCTCTTTCCTAAAACTCATGAAGATGTTAGCCTAGGATTAGATAGTCATTTTATTACACTAGGAGTAGTAAAGCACTTAGTTTAGGAAGAGGAAGGCTGGCCTTCTCGGAGGTTCACCTCGAGCCCAAGTCCCATAGCTTGAGAGGTGATCCCATGTGTCCCAATCACACCGAACGTCTGTTCACATTTTGGCCATTCGGGGGGTGCAGTGATTTGGTGACAACAATTTTTGGCATGCCCGGTGGGATGAGTTGGTACTTCTCTTCTCATTAGCATAAATCAAAGTACTAGTGACTCTATATCTCTAGATTCCAAATCTCAGTGCATTCACTTATGTGAAGAATTTAGACAAGATCTTCTTCAAAGCATGGAAGTTATCAACATATCAACCTTTTTGTGTCTCCTCCCAAGAGAAGAAGTAAAAGTATTTTAAAACCATCAGCTACAAGCTTCATCTCATAGAGGTCATTCAACTCCTCCATATGGAAGGTTTCCTCCATCAAGGAACAATCAACCTCTCTTGCTGTTATGGCATGGAACCAAGTTTTCCCCCTTTCAATGCAAGCAAGTCCACTTCTATTGGCTCAACGTGACCCTATACCTGGTTGCGGCACTCAAAATTTTATCCTTTTACATAGGAGAAACTCATGTCACTCTGGTAGAACACATTCTTGATGTAGCCAACATATCTGCGTAGTACACAACATCACGAGAGGATAATGTTGTTGTCAGACTTTTGGCCACTTCCTTCAAAGGAAAAGCACTTCAATGGTTTTGAGGGTTACGTATCGGTAGCATAACCACTTGGGATGAGTTAGGAGAGAATCTCTACAAATAGTTTGAAGACAAGAGTGATCACCTATCACTCTTAGAACAACTCACCACCATAAAGAGAGCTCCCAGGAGTACATGAGTGATTTCAATTTCTGATTTCATAGGACTTGGAATAGGATTTGGCACTCATCAAGCCCTCTCCAAATAATGCATTTTTGTACTATTTGTGAGCTTTGAATAGTGATGTAGTAGTTATGATTCAATCCATGGGGGACTACATTACCTGATGCTTATGACATAGCCATAAATGTGGAAAATTCTTTGATCAGGATGGAAAGATAGCTCCCCGACCACCCATGCCATTTTCTCTGGATCTTACAAATAATCAGCCTATCATTGTGCCTATTCTAGCAACCTCTAATCAGCTAGCTCAATCAGTCCTAACCTCTTCAAATGATCTATTTGAAGTCAAATCACTACTGCAGACCTTTGAAATGAGCTAGTAGTAATGAAAAGGAAACAATCCCAATATGCTCGACCATTTCAATCACAATATCAAGCAAATCACCCTCCCTTTCAAGGAAATAATCAGGCCCAGAACCAGGTTACCACCAAGCAAGCAAGTGTGAAGCCTTTGAACTTCGAAACCCTTCCATTACTAGTTCATCTAAAGCCATAGTACCAGTCCAGAATAACCTCATTCAAGATTATGAGTGGTGTTACCCTTGTTCTCAACCTCACAACCAAAATATTTTCCCAAATGGAGTTCTAAGTCAGGCCCTTATGGTCCAAAGCATATCCACTCTACCTGAATCATCTCTTTGGACCATCCACTCACAAAAATTCAAGACCAACCTTAATGAAACTACACTACTAAATTGGAAAGAAGAAGACTTTTGTGGCTTGAATATTGATGCCTCCACTATAGCATCCAACACATGTTCCAAGAAAAGGGAAATAGACCCACAATCTTCCAAAACTGATCAGGCATCTACTTCTCAGTCCCCAACACAAATATCAGATGATAAAGGCATGGGAAAGAAATCACTAGAAGTATCCATGGATCAGTCTACAAAGAAGGATGGGACTTCAAGTATCACAATGCCCAATAGGAATTTTCCAAAAAAGAAGAATCAATGCCCCAAAAGGTATTAGCAAAGTGGGGGTGATTCCATTCAACATTGTGGAGAAAATGAAGAAGACCAATTTGAGTGTCATGATGTGGGATGCACTCTCGATTCCTTCTCAGAGGAACTTGCTATGGGAGGCTTTGAACAACTTTTATTTTGCACTACTAATAGATCATCAGGTCAAGAAGTAATAGTGGAACACCTGTCTTATGCCAACCCGAAACAAAAGTATTTTCTAAGCCCAACAAGCCTCCACCATTCTATATCTCATTGATTATTGGTGATCATTTGGTACACAATTGTATGATCGATTTTGGAGCCAGTAGTTTCCGTAATGCCCAAACAGATCATAGATATATTATGAATTCCATATACTCCAATTTCAAGAGGATTTGTTCAACTAGATGGTACTGAGTCCAAACTGTGGGGGTCATTAAGGGGCTTCACTTACTATCCATGCATGTCCTAGCTTGACATTCACACAAGACATATATCTATTATTGATCTCCCTCCCCTTTTTCCATTTGCTTATCACGGGAGTTCACTGCCAAGATGGGTGGATATTTGTCATCAGATTGGTCACATATGATCCTTAGAACTCAGTATGGGATGAAGGTGACTATAAGAGCTGAACCTATTTGTCATAATCATGTGGAACCATACACCACCAAACCCATAAATGGAAATTATGCCATTGGTGACCCAGATGAAGAAGATGTAGATCACGAGCCAACTACTCTCATGGAGGAAGTTCCTGACATAGTGCTTGATGAAGTAAGTATCAACCACCAATATGATCCCTATGTTGATTTATTAGTAGATGAAGAATCAGGTTTGCTGCTTCTGGAAGAAACAAGATTGGGTACATATTGCATTCATGAAGAAAATACCATCATACCTCAACTTGTTAAGGCATCAAGCGATACAAAAGGACTATGGAAAATGTTCTTTGATGGCTCATGAAGTAAAAATGGATCTGGTGTAGGGGTTATGTTGATTTCTCTAGAAGGAGACAAATATTTCTCTTCCTTTCGGTTGTAGTTCAGCTGCACTAATAATGTTTTGAATATGAAGCTCTTATATAAGGAATTCAGCTGGCCCAAAGAAGAGGAATCCAAACCTTGACCATCTTTGGTGATAGTGAATTGGTTGTGCACCAAGTTACAACCCGTAGTGCATCAAAAAATGATCTACTGAGGTCATATAAAAATCGGGTTTGGGATCTGATAGAAGATTTTGAAGCTTTTGGAATTCATGCAATTCCCAGGAAGCAAAATCAAGATGCTGATAGGTTGGCTACTATTGGCTCCCAATATGATGTACCTATGGACATCATGAAAGAAGAGTATAGATAGTCAAAATGGTGGTCCATCCCGTAGTACCAGATAATGTAAGTAGCTGGCAGGTGTTTGATAGTGATCAATAGATTGTTCTCTTCCTACAACAAGAAGAAAGAGTTTGTTTGCCAAACATCAAGATAAACTTCAAAATTCTTACGGTGATCAAATTATATAGCTGAAAGGAAACAAGTTGCCAAAAGGCCTAGTTACATTGGAATCCATCTTCAATTTAGATGATCAAGCCAAATGACAGAGCACTAATATGGTGGTCAAGGAGGAGGATTTTGAAGAGGTCGAGGTGGCAAGTGAATTTTTTTAAAAAAAGTTGGTAAGGTATGCACTACTGCTCAAGAAAAGAAAGCTTTCATTGAACTATGTCAAGAGTATCATGATATTTTCGCATGGAGCTAAAGACTGTGGTTTTGATCTGGTTTAGCTCAACATACCATCGAGTTGGATCCTAACTCTAAGCTAGTTCATCAAAAATAGAGGCCAATCAATCCCAAAATTGAGCCGCTAATGAGGAAAGAGCTAACCAAGCTTATCGAGGCCTACATAATTTTTCCCATCAAGCATTCCTCGTGGGTAGCCAATCTGGTGCTGTAAGGAAAAAGAATGGAGAGATTTGGTTGTGTGTGGACTTTAGGGATTTGAACCGTGCCTCATTGAAGGATCATTACCCTCTTCCATCAATGGAGAAAATCCTCCAAATAGTGGCAGGGGCTCAAAGGTTTTCTTTTCTTGATGGATATTTAGGATATAATCAGATTTTGGTCAAGAATCTGATCAATTCAAAATGGATTTCACTACTAAGTGGGGCATGTATGCTTACAACAAGATGCCATTTGGGTTGTCAATGTAGGGGCTACTTTCCAAAGAGCCATGGATATGGCCTTTAAAGGACTAATCAATGATATTATCTTGGTTTACCTTGATGACATAATTATCTATTCCAAGCATGCTGAAGATCATATCACACATCTAAGGAAGGTTTTTGAAGATGTAGAGAATTTGGGGTCTCATTGAACCCTAAGAAATGCATTTTCATAGTTCAGGAAGGGAAATTGTTGGGACATATTGTTTCAGTGAGAGGGACTATCCATTGATCTAGCTAGGATTCATTCCATTATGTCCTTATCTCTTCAAGTCACAAGAAAGGTCTCCAAAGTTTCTGGGAACCATAAATTTCATGTGGAGATTCATCCCTTAGTTTACAACATTGGCTAAACCACTCATGGCCATGCTAAAAAATAACATTCCATTCTCATGGATGAAAGAGGGGAGGGAGAGTTTTGAGGCTATCAAAATGGCCATTTCCCAAGCTCCACACTGGTAAATCCCAATTTTGACAAAGATTTCATCCTCTATGCTTTTGCAGGCCAGGAAAGTATTTCAGGAATTCTAACTCAACAAAATGATGATTTGATGGAACAACCAATTTCCTTTTTAGTTAGTCTCTCAAGGAATATGAGCTTAAATATTCCTTCATTGAAAAATAGTCTTTTGCGTAGTCATTGAGCTCTAAAAAAATTTAGGCACATGTTGTCCAACAACAAAGTCCACTTAATGGTCTCTCATCCTAGCGTCAAAGAGTTTTTGTTGAATAAAGAGATGAATGAGAAATGTGTTGGGTGGATTACAAAAGTAATGGAGTATGATGTACACATTAAAGTCACTAAGCTTGTTGTTAGGGGAAAGGGTTTATGTCAGCAGTTGGCTGTGGACATGGAGATCAAAGATATGGAAGATGTTACGCTCTTGAATGTTGAGGAAGGAAATGACCAAATCGATTGGTTGACTAAGATGCAAAATTTCCTCCTCTCGGGGTATATCCTCCAAGTATGGATAAATTTCAATGATGCACTTTCCATCTCAGTCCATTCCATATGCCTTGGTAGATAATGTTTTTTTGAAAATATTTGAATGGTGCTCTTTTATGTTGCATCAAGCTAGAGTAGGTGAATAGGATGTTAGAAGAATTTCACAATGGTATGTGGAGGGCATTACTCTACACACACAACTACTACCAAGATCATGTGAGCCTGGTTATTATTGGTTAGAATTGTTCAAAGATGCTCATCTTTGGGTAAGGAAATGTAAAGAATGTGCTCTTTTTGTAGGAAAACAAGAGGTTGACTCTCTCCCTTTGCATCCCATTTAGGTAGATCAACCTTTCATTTAGTGGGGGTTAGATTTTATTGGAATGATCAATCCTCCTTCCAGTGATGGACATAAATGGGTCCTCACCACAATAGATTATTTCACTCACTGGACAAGAAGTGGTGGCCTTGAAGGAGAGAAATGAAAAAGACCGTCCTTGAATTCTTGGAAAATATAATGACAAGGTTTGGTGTTCCATTTACCATCATCTCTGATAATGCAATGGATTTTCTTGGTCTAAAGTTAAGTGAGTGGGTAGTTATGAATGGGGTCTATCTCAAGACTTCATCCAATTATTATCCACAAGGAAATGGGTTGGCTGAATCTAGTAACAAGAATCTCATAAGGATCATCAAATGGATGATGGAAGCTAACAAAAGGACCTGGCATACACAACTTAAGACTACCTTGTGGGTGGATGAATCACACCTAAAAAGGCCATTGGAAACTCACCTTTTATGTTGGTATATGGAAGGGAGGAAAAGCTACCAATCTCCTTGGAATTACCTTCTTTGGAATTGGCTCATCAACTCGAAGTTATGGAAAATGGCTCCTTAATAGTGAGGTTTCTGAACTCATGGAATTGGAGGAAGTTTGAGAAAAGGATATGAAAACTTTAAGCCAACATCAGGCTCAAGTTAAGAAATCCTTTGACAAAAAATCTTCTGATAAGCATTTTCAGAAGGAGACTTGGTTCTCAAATGGGATGACGAAGACAGAGCCAAACCAGGAAAGCATGCCAAGTTTGACGCTCTCTAGAGTGGGCCTTATATTATTACAAGTTGTAAAGAGGTGAATTCATTTCATCTATCCAGACTCAATGGAGAATAATTTCCCATTCATGTGAATGGGATACATCTCAAAGCTTTCTTTTGAGATTGTTCCACCTATGTATAGTGTTCTTTTCTTTTCCTCCAAGTGCTTTGCACATCGTTTGTTTTCTTTTCCATTTCTTGTGTGTTTTCTTTTTAGTTTTCTTTTAGGACTCCTTTTCCCAATGTTTTTCTTAAGGCTACTGGTCTAAAAGCTTAGCAGGAAAGCTTTCCCTAGAGGTCACCAAAAATGTTAACGTTTTAATCTACCTTGAGAAGTAGATGTCAAAAGTGGTCAAATTTTTTGAATTTTTTTTGAGAAAATCTTTTGTAAATGGAAAATTCCCAAGGCCCGAAATCTAAATTTTGGACTTTGGATTTAGAGATATTTTCTCTTTCGGAGTTTAATGGCATGAGTCTTTGAAATTGTGTTTCAAATTTCTAAAGTCTGAAACCCCGAAAGTCTGAATTTTAGACTTTGGGCTTTTCGGGTTTGGAGTTTTTACTATGTAATTGTAATTTTTAAACCTAGAGTTTGAAGTTCGAAAACCTTGAAAGTTTGAAATTTTTCAAATTTTAAAGGATTTTGGGTTTCAAACTTTTGGTGCATTTTTGGTTAAATCCCTTTCAAGACTTTTTTGAAAAGTAAAATTTTTGGACTTTTTAGGCTTTGGGTTTGAATTCTGGAGTCATTTTTAAGATTTTCACTTTGGACTTCTAAAGTCCAAAAGTCTGAAAGTCTAAATTTTGGACTTTTGGGATTTTGGGTTTCAGAAATTTTCATTGCCAATTCACATTTTTCATCTCCCAATCTCCAAAGTCGAAACCCCAAAATTAAAATTTTGGAATTTTGGGCTTTGAGTTTCAGACTTTCGAGTCCTTCATGCATTTAATTTTTCACCAACCCCATATGGATCATATTTTTTCCATTAATATCAGGTTTTCTATTTAAACTCAGTTTTTACTCGTCATTTTTACCTGACACATTTTCTCTGACATTCCATTTTCTTGTACCTTTCAACGTCATTTTTGAGGTATTTTAACTTGGTTATTTTCCTTTTGGTTTAAGATCTCTTATTTTATTTTTTTTTGTTTTCTTTGGTTCCTCTTTTATGTACCTCTCGAAATGAAAACTCATTGCCCACCATGTTTCTACATTTTGAGTTTCCATAGCAAGCATTCAAAGTTTTCAAGGAGCTCCTCAAGTTTTCCATTTTTTCCTCTCAGTACTTTTTGGGATTTGGAGATTAGCATTGTTTGGTAATTTCCTTCTCATATTTTGAGGACTTGGTGGTACATTTCTTTTTGGAACTTTCATTTTGAGAAATTTTTGAAATTTTCACATTTGGAGAAATTTCACTTTTTAGAAATTTTTGAGAACTTTCACTTTTAAGAAATTTTTTTGGAACTTTCACTTTGGAAAATTTTGGAACTTTCACTTCGAAGAATTTTTTGGAACTTTCACTTTGGAGAAATTTTTCAGAAATTTCATTTTGGAAAATTTTTTGAACTTTCTTTTGGAACTTTGGAGTTTTTCTCTTTAGGACTCTTCAGTTTGGGTTTTGGAAGTTGATATTTTTGGGAGTTGGGACCTATCTTTCAGAGTATTGCACTTCGAGTTTCAGACTTCTCTTTTTCAAGGATTTTTCAACTTTGGCTTTCATTCTAGCATATAGAGCTTGATGTCTACTTCTACATCAAAGGGAAAAGAAAAGATGAAGTATTCATTTCTTGGAGTTTCTCCTCACTCCTGCTTGTCTTGACTTAGGGAATATAGGGGACACCGACCTAGGGAAAATTGATTTTCTATATTTTAGGAAAGAGTAAAGGCTCGAACAAGAAATCATGGATGTAGGCCATCTACGACAGTGGGCTTGCCCTTACTTCCGGTTTTCCCACATCCATGCATTGCCCAAGAGTTTGTTTTTTAGCCATGCATAGCCCACTTTGACAAAGAATCCATGTTGGTCAAAGATGATGATGATAAGGTGGTAATCTGTTTGGACCCATACTTCTTCGAAGATCTACTCAAACTTCCGATGTTGAAGATTATGCCACAATTTCTCTAGAGTCAGTAGTGGAACATTGGGACAAGGAAGAGGAAGTATGCATGAAAATCATGATGAAAACTTATCTACCAAGAGCTTCACCAAATTACCCAAAACCATGCATCGGTTAGATTTTATTCAGGAGGTCAGTGACCTTATTGTGCTACTAAGTAGAGTTTCAGGTCTCCCTTTTGCAAAGGAATTCAAGAATGGATGTTCTTGTACATCGCTACCATCAAGAAGAATAACAAGTTTATCGATGGGGGAGCATATCAGTAGCTCCATTTGCTATCAATTGAGCAAGGTGCTTTCCAAAAAGAATTTCTATATGACATCCTTCTTGGTTTATGTGGCCGTTGTTATGGGAGATTTCTTTGGGTTGAATACTAAAGGTATTCGTAGCACCTCCCAAATCTATGATTTCTATCCCCAGCTCACACTGAGTGAAGGGAGAAGGAATTTTGTAGGGTCAATGATGCCTTCTTTTGGTTATCCTCTACCATTTTGATAAGGAGTTATATAACCGAAGGATTTTTGATGAATCCTTCAAAGAAGTGCGTGAGTGGGGATCCATCTATTTATAGTTCCCTACATTCACTTACATTTGGGTTCTAGGATTTATAGGTGCCCCCAAAATTTCCAAGGTGCCCCACTGATAAATGGGTTTCTACTAGAATTGGTCTAATAATTGTTGGATTATCATCGAATTCAAAACAAGTGCCACAAATTGGGAATGCATTTCCCTATTTCAATTAGCAGATACACATGCTGAATATTCATAAGGCCAAAAATGTGGATGCAGAATTATTTGAAGTGACTTTGTGAACCTTTCATCCATGAACTAATTTCGATTATTGGGGTAAATTTGGTGAAACAGGTCAGTCCAGTTCCCATGTGCCCTAATTGGAGGATATCTAGATTCATTATCGAGATGAATACATCTTGCGACAAAGGGATTATGAGAGGTTGACCTTGGATGAGGTTTGATAATTTGGTTTGGTTGATGTCCCAAAGGATGCACAAGATAATGATGAGGTTTTAGATGTGGCATAAAAAATGATAATATTGTCAATCAACCATTGTCATGGATTGATTGGTATGTAGAGGAATGTCTGCAATACAAAGGAGTATTGGGCCCATTACATAGAGAACTTACGAGGTTGGTTGGTTACCTTGGAATTTCACCCGAGGGAGTAGAACAACCTACAAATACAGAGGCCCCACCAACCATAAGCCAATCAACACTCACAAAGGGAAAAGGTTGACCCAAAAACCCATATGACTCAAAAATATTTCATTTGTTGTTGGTGGCTCATCTCTCTCAAGGCTTCCATTTCTAGAGGCCATGTCTCTCTGGCACACTATGTGTGAAAGAAGTGGTTGAAGTCGGTGACTCCCTAGTATCTCACAAGATCATCATCATCTTCTTCCTCCTCCATTTCACTTCAATATCAGTTCCTTCCACTTCCAAAATCATTTCTTCCTTCCCATCTCCTTTTATGGACCAGGTTTTCTCATCCCTTCTAGTTCTC
>CM031240.1:821338780-821434812 GCA_018340775.1 Taxus wallichiana var. yunnanensis
TTGGTTGTGAGACATTCAGGTGCCACGGCGAAATCACCGTCGAAGATATAACATTTTTTTGGTCTCGGGGCTCTTAAGTGTACATGACGCCTTATCTTGTGAAGCTATTCGGGAAGGCCCTGAGCTTTGTACTAAAACGACACCTCCCCAAGCGTTTACCTAGCTACCCCGATGTGTCAAGCGTAGTTGATTTAGTCTCCAAGAGCTTTTGTTTGCAAATTATTGTGTCCCAACATCCTTACACCGTAGCTAAAATTGTAGTATTTTGCGTGTTTGCAAAAACAATAGGACAACGAGAGAATACTGAATGGAGATGGAGAAAAAAAGTGAGATAATTTCATAGAGTTCCTGACATGGAGGTTTCGTGATCTAATGAAACATATCTAGGTGCCACAGTCCTGAGAAATCACCGGAAATCGAAGATATAGCATTTTTTTTTGGTCTTAGGGCTCTTAAAGGACTACGCCCTAGTAACTTTGAAGCACATTCGGGAGATTTGGCCTCCAAAATAGATAACTCCCTAGCATTTACTCTAGGATGTTAACATGATGAAGGAAGAAACATATAGATTCATAACTAATCCATCATTCTATAATGCATGCTACCCATAGATCTATGAAAGAACAAGCTTAAATAGTAATCATGATTTACCATTAACATGCACTACTCAATTACAGAATGACACTTAGATTCAGCCAATATCTTCCATCTATTAGTAAATATAGAAGCTCCTTATAGTATTGTCAATCTATATCAATGCGCGTATGGATCGATACACACACATTCATACATCAGAATCATACATACACCACTCTCTGTGATACATATACATCTATTATGCACCTAACATCATATATATAGGGTGGGGACTTTCCCTTCACCGCTTAACTATTCTAGAAATAGGTCGCATGCTATTGATAGCCACATGCCATTTATAATCATAGCCACACATGCAAGTGTGCTATCTATAGTCCTCTTGTAGTTAATTGAAGTGTCAATTCTATTCTTAGCTTGTCTCCATGCATAGATGCTTTGAACCACTTCTCCAAATATAGACAATGCATGGTGTGCGTGTCTCTGCATCGTTGATGTGTGTTCACACACGCCATCTTCCAAAAATAGATCCTCATGCTCAAAATGGCTAAGTCCTGAAATCTGAACTTTCCTTCCATGCGTGGGTCCTTCCTATCCTTCCACGCGCCCTTGGTTCTGGGCCTTCTATCCCATACGGACTCCTTGTGTGATTTTAGACAAGTATTCTTTGATCAACATTACCCCACACTAATCTCATTGTCATCCGACAATGGGTATCTCAAAAATTTGAAGGAAAGAATAAGAATGAAAGAATAAGAATGAAAGAATGTGGATAAATAAAGAATTTTTATGAGGTTATTTAGGAAACCTCCTCTATATCAGTTTGTAGTATCAGCTCTGGATACTCCTCTTTTATTGTGGCCTCAAAACCTTGCCATTCAGTGAGTGCTATTCTTTTTCTGGGATGTCCACAACAATGGATTCCAACTCATCCCTCACAATTTCTCCTTTCTCATTTTGTAGAACCAACACAACATTGGACATGGATGTCATTCTTCCTTCCAAAAGGTCCATCTTCTACACAATCAGCTTTCAAGCTCTTAATTGAGTCTTGTGTGGCTCTTGTCTTTCTTTTATCGAGGCCCTCACGCTTTTGTTTAACCATTGAAAACCTTTCTGTGGCCCAATGTCTCATCTTTCATTGCTTTCTGGACCTCATTATTCTCTTCAAGGTCTTAATGTTGATGAGCGCCTCTGGAGTTGTGCATATATTTAAAGCTTGGTCACTTTCTTCAATACTTCTTGTAATGCCTGCAACAACCCTTCATAAGATGTGATTTTTCTCATCACAGATGCTTTCTCCCATTCGACATCTTGTTCTGATATTTCTGGTGCTTGCATACATAGAGTTTCATCTTGAGCACCAAGTCCACCAACTTTCCCACATAGTGTATCGTTGAAGGAAATCTTGTGGTACCTTGGGTTCCAGTGTGGCCTTGCTTTGATTACATTGTCCCCAATCTCCTCTGCGATGCTTATGAACACTTCATTCTTCTTCTGTGTGAAGTCCCTTTCCTGTGTTATGTGTGTTATCTCTGCATCCTTTGTCTTCGACTCTTCATGCATGCTTTGATTGTGGCATATTTGTCCATGTTTCTTCTAGCCACCTCAGCAGAAACTTTCACTAGTGCATTGTTGACCTGCTCATCTGACATGATAGTAGGCTTTATTGTCATGTGTCTAGCTTGAGGTGCCTTCTTTAATCACCTCAAAATGCATGACTCTTCACACACATCAAAGTCAGGCTCATCCATGTGGGTGTGCATCGACCATGATAGTTGCTTTGTGTGTGCATAGTCACCATATCCTCATCCATCAACTCCTAGCCAAATAAATCTTTTGTATGATCGTGCTCTGGAAGTGGGTGTGGAAATTTTTCTTGTGTCCTCTGCATACCCCATGGCTGGTGGAATGTGCTCCCCACTTGTCCTTCTAGACCTTTCTTTGCTTAGGAACTCTAGCCTCCAAATTTGGGACTTGCGTCTCCATGTCTTGAATATCCTCTGCAGTTGTTTCCTCTGGTCTTTTCTCTTCTTCTTCCTTCTCCTTTGATGCCTCACCCTATTCTTTTGTGTGCTCTGGAAGTGTAGGAGATGTAGGTGCATGCTCTCCTCTGACTCTTCCACCTCCTCATTCAACTTCAACTTCCTCCCTCTGCGTGGTTGCTTCCTTTTGTGGGGAGAGTCGGGGTGATTTGCGCATAGTGGTTGGAGTAGCACCTTGGGTCCTTGTTCTCCTAAATACTCTTTTAAACATGTGCTCCCCTTGGACTGCATTTAAGTCCTCATCATCCCCCTCTTGTGGCTGAGGTGGGTGTAACAGTGCTGCTCAGCTTCACTCTGACTTGTAGGATGTCTCCTACCCCTATGCTCCAAACCACCACTATCTTTGCTCCTCCTCCTCCTCATCCTGCACTTCAATTGGCTCTGTGGGCTTAGGCGTTGGGATGTTCTCCATTGTATGCTTTCCCTTTGGTGGTGCTGGAAGTGTGAACTCACCTTCCACATATTTTTATTCTCCATTTTTGGCTTTAGTTGGAGATACACCAATGTTGCCCCCACATCTGCTATAACCAAACTTATTGGTTTGATATTCAGAACCTCTGAAATGATTCTCTCTGTATAAGTGCTTCTGCCAGGATATACATACTTCTTCCTCAATGTATGGTAGTCACAGTCTACCTTATCTGCATTGAAGATCAGTCGGCACATGTGTTTGTAAATCTATGAACAGATTCTTGAAAATACCTTGCAGTGAATGCGTAAGGTAACTTGCACCAAGGGCTCCAGACTCCATCTTTCATTGGAAAGCATGTGATGTAGAAATGTTGATATACAAAAACTAAACTTGTTTCCCTACCACTTCTTGGTAGGTCCTTTGGGATGTGCCACTCTTCCCCAAATGTCTGCGTGGAGCCTGTCATACCACTTCTCCACCCTTTGTTTTACTTCATCTGTCATGGTCCCCTTGCATAGGTATTTGTTGAATCTTTAGTTGGGGACTTGTTCTCCATGGGGTATTCCCATATTTTCTCCTTTGGTCCATCTGGTACTCGATCTCCATGAAGACCAGTGATAGTAGAACAGCCCCAAAGCTGATCTTCCCTCATGTGTGCTTCTTGACTATTTTCTCTATA
The DNA here is from genome assembly GCA_018340775.1 of Taxus wallichiana var. yunnanensis. Classification (NCBI taxonomy): domain Eukaryota; kingdom Viridiplantae; phylum Streptophyta; class Pinopsida; order Cupressales; family Taxaceae; genus Taxus; species Taxus wallichiana. The sequence goes on from CM031240.1 coordinate 821,342,511, forward strand.
ATATAGCCTGCTAATGTTGTAGATTGTCCCTTCGACATCTTACGTGCCACATGTAACCACATAGTGTTTTACTGACCACCGCTCTGATCATTTAACTTGGTAACAAGGTGTGTTGTAAGCTTGTACAATTGGACAGTTCTTCAATTTATCTATGTCCATTCCCGTGGACCCTTCAGGTATCCCAACTCCTGTTTGGTCTTTAAAATCATGGCTTTATCTGCAAGGTCACCTTTTATGTCTTCCCTGTGGCCTTCAGACATATCACTGATGAGACAAGTGCAGATGAAATTCTAACTCTGCGTCCTGCAAAGTAGAAGAAGTCTTCGTGTACCCTGCTCATGAGCCATTGATACAAGGGCTCATACTTCCCAAAATATGGAAGCTCATACAACTGATAGACCCCAATTCTCTTTAAAATATTTTCACCCACATCGTCATATACTGGCATGTCATCTTTGTGTGCTTGTTTTTTCTAGCCATGAGCAAGGAATCGAGCTCCTTCTTGTTCTCAAAGTCTGTGATTATATTCACTCACTTTTCTCTTTCTAATGGGTGAATCCCACTCTTGGCGATGATGACTCCTTAGGTATTGCATCTCTAAAAAATGGCTTTCGGGTGCCATCTCTTCTTCCTCAATGACTACCTTCTTCTTTCCTTTTACTGTTGTTGTAGATGCCTTCTTTGGTGCCATTTCTACCTTGCAATTGTCTCCTCTTCACCTACTGCAACTCTATGAATCAAACCCTAGCTCGATTCAATTATGCCCTAGGTGGAAACTTTGTAACCTAACTCTTTTCTATCTCCTGCTTCACTCAAACCCTTCACCACTGGGGATGTAAGCTTCTTGTCACACATAGATCTGGTTGTCACTCTTGGTTTCACACCCTTCACACCTTAACTCGATCACTCGGCTCTTGCACTTGGCTCTTCTCTCGAAATACTCTTAGTTATAATGGTAAAAATGAATCGCATCCCATCCTTATATAAATTTTTCAAATTTTGATGCATTTATTACTCCTCACCTACCAAATATCCCTTCATTCATTGACCAAATCCATTCATTCCATGTGGTACATCTTTCACCCTAGCTATAACCTTCTAGCGTGCCTTCCTACCCTCTGGTCATAGACTTCTCTTTAGCGTGTGCTCCTGTGCCTGAGTACCTCATCATTGTACCTTCTCCTGGTAGCTATCATGGCCTCCACTTACCTCGTGTTATATTGTTCTTTCATTCATCTCCATCCTTGGTCACTTTTGAGAAAGCAATCTTCTTTTGACTTAAAGCACACATGTAGCAACTTATTCCTTTCATCTTTCAATTCCCATCGTCTTTTTCTTGGACAACTACAACCACCCCACACTAAAAGTATGTGTAGTCCTCTGCATGCATAAACATTCTTCATATAGTAATTAGCTTTATGTGCATGCAAGCGTGCTTATTACACAAAAACAACAACTAAATTGACAAAGCATAGTGATAATGAAGGAAATACATTAAGGAAATACATAATTGAAAACCTAAACTAAATGGCAATACTTGCCTTATTACAAACACCAAGAAGACTTATTTATAGTAGGGCTTCACCTACTCCCATTAAAGTAACCGGTAGCCATGTTCCATCAAGTGCTTCTAACTGGAAAGCACCTGATTCAAGTATAGAAGTGATAACATACGACCCCAACCAATGTACTTTGAGCTTTCTGGATGGCGCAAGAACTTTGAGTCATAAAGAAGTACCATTTGTCCAATCTCAAACTTCTTATCCCTTATGTTTTTGTCATGCCATGCCTTTTTGCTGGCCTTTTCCTACTTCTGACTCCATCGTGTTATGGCTCGTGCTCATCTAGTTGAATCATCTTTTGATATGTTCTTCTAAAGCTTGTTCATCAGCTAGACCTCCAGCACGTGTAATGCACAAAGAAGGTAACATAAATTCTATAGGAGAACAACTTTCCGTGCCAAACACCAATTGAAATGGTGTGGCCTTGTTCAATCTCTTGTAAGTTGTTCTATATGCCCAAAGCACAACTGACACTTTGTCATCCCAATCCTTTCTTCCAACATCACATATTTTTGTCAAAGTCTGGCCCAAAATTTTGTTGAAAGCCTCAGTAGTTCCATTTTCCTGAGGATGGTAAGGTGTAGTTTTATGGTGTGCAACCATAAACTCATCTAATAGGATCCTGATTGTCTCATTCAAAAGTGTGTACCTCTATCACTTGTCAAGCTTAAAGGACACCCATATCATGTAAGAACATTCTCCCATAGAAACCTAGTTATTGTAGTTATCATACGAGTCTTTGTAGGTGTTTGCTTACACCCACCCGTGTGAGATAATCTATGCAAGTAATGATATAGTGTGATCCAGTCCTATGTGCGGTGGTGGTGAAATAGGTCCTACAAAATCAATGGCCCATTTCTCAAATGGTTTCTTACACTAATAATTGGTCTCAAAGGCATCTCATCTCTTTGCCCTAGTTTTCCTAGGTGTTGACAATGATCACACACCTTACAATAATCTTTACTAGTCTTTATATAGTGTCTCCCACCATAATCCAACAATTAGGATCTTTGGGTAGTCGCATCACCTGCATAATGGCCTCTGCAATACCACCATGAGCTTCTTCCATGATATCCTTGTGCTCATGCTCTAACACACAATGGCGTAATACTTCATCTCTGCCTAGCTTGTAAAGGTCACCATTGATTAACATAAATGGTGCGCACGTATAGCAAGTTACTTCTTTTCTAATGATTTCATTCCTTCTAGTGCCATACATGTTTGTAGAAAGACAACAATGTCTTCTAATTCCATGGGCGTGCATTGTAACCTATATAATTGTGCATCGACATTGTTTCTTCAATTGTCTGTGCATCCTCTCTGAATTGATTCTAGATAAATGGTCTAGTCCAGAATTGCTTTTCCTGGCTTCACCACAACTGTGAAGTCAAACTCTTGAAATAGGAGCACCCATCTGCATATGCGCCCTTGTAATATGGGCTTGTTTACCAAGTACTTCAATGCCATATGATCTATATAAAACACAAATGGTGTTGCTAACAAGTACTATCAAAACTTGTACAATGCGTAGATCATTGACAAAGCTTCGTGCTCTGTAGTTGTATAATTCCTTTCAGTAGGAGTCAACTTCCTACTAGAAAAATAGATTGGATGATCTATAATACCTTCACCAGGTTGAGCTAACACACACCAATGGCCATACCAGAAGCATCCACATGTACATGAAATGGTTTATCCCATGAGGGAAAGCACAGAATGGGCGCGGTAGTAAGTTTCTCTTTTAATATCTCAAACGTGTGTTGTTGTGGTTCTCCCCAATAAAATGTACCTTTCCCCTTCAGTAATTCTTCCAAGGGTGCAGCAATTTTGGCATACCCTTTTATGAATTTTCTATAATATCTGTATGACCTAAAAATCCACACCTCACTTTGACTGGTAGGTGCTTAGGGCCTAAAAAAGCTACTGACCTTGGTTGGATCAACTAGCAAACCTTCCTTGTAGATTATATGTCCTAATAGTATCCCAAATGGCGTAGAAAATATGCACTTCTTGATGTTCAAAGAGATACTCAATTGTCTGCATCATTCAAACATTAAGCACAGATTGTCATAATGATCTTTCACAAGCCCATATATTGTCAATCATCTAGGTAGACCTGTAAGAATTTGTGAATAAAATCTTTGAATGCTGAACAACTATGTGAGAATACAACAGGCACATTTTTCAATCCAAAGGGCATCATAGTATAGGAAAAACTGCCCCATTCAGTAGTAAATGTTGTCTTTTCTTGATCCTCTGAGTGATCCTAACTTGATGATACCGGAAAATCCATCTGTGAAAGAATATATTTTGCGCCCTACTAACTCCTTCTAGTATTTCCTCAGTGAATGGCGTAGGGAATGGATCTATGACGCATGCAACATTCAGACTCCCTATAGTCCACACATATCCTAATCCATCCATCCTTCTTGATACTGATCACCATTGGGCTAACCCATTCTGACTCATCAAGGGGCTTGATAATTCCAGATTTCAACATTTTATCAATTTCTTCTTTCACCTTTTCACAAATTAGGATTCATTCTGTAAGGTCTCTTTCTAACTAGTTGTGCATGCACCATCCTTAAGTTTGATCTTCATTTCCCCAAGTGATTCATGCATGCCTTTAAGTTCATGATATCCTCGAGGGAATAAGTCCTGATAATCCCTAAGTAACTCGATGATCTTTGCTACTCGAGTCGACCTAGTAATCTCAATTATGGCCTCCTTAGGCTCAACCTCCGAACCTATATTCACCTTCTTTGTCTTCATGGGTTCATGGTAGGCACGTGCATCCTTTTCTCTGCTTATCAAGACCTCGCACACCCGTGTGAATGTTCAATATCTAGGTTCTCAACTTCCTCGTCATCCATGATGTAGACCATCTTTCCTTTCTCTTTCTCAAGGCAAGCGCGTTCAAGTAGTTTGGAGTCCATTTCTTCTTCCTTTTCAAAACATGCTCGAACTCTGTCTCACTGAATAATTCTTGAATATGCTCTTCTGCTTTTGCACTATCTCCCATAGTTAAGTGCTTGAAAATTTTAATGCCTCTTCTATAGGAGGTTTAGTGAGAAGTAGTCAAATGTCTGGATCATACTGTAGTCAAATCTTGCCAGTTCCCTAGTTTCTCTATGTAGTTTTGCATATACATACCAAGCGTGTGCATCCTTGGAGCGTGGAATACAATCTATGCACCTAGAGTGAAGGTGGTAATGCTTCTGTCCTGTTGTCTAGAGTCTCTCACACTGTTGAATGTGATGTTGAATAGGTTGATCACCATGATAAGTGCAGATTTGCGTAGGTGCATTGTTCTTATAAACCTAGTAGACAAGCTAGCTTCAATCTCTTCCCAGTTTATAAGATTATCTCTGTGGACTACCCACCAGCGCGTTGTTGTCCCATGCGTAGTGTATATACTAACATATCTCTCCTTGTAACTTGAGTCTCCCATTGTGTTTCCATGGCCTTAGAAAGGTAGGAAGATCTTTTGTCCTGTATACCAAGTATTGTGTTGCCTATCCGTCGAATTGAATGAAATCCATTCTTGCATGCGTAACCACACTTTTCACCTCGCGTCCTACTAATTCATATGTACCATGAGCCCAATTGTCACAAGCAATACTCGTAGTATCACTAATAGAATGAGAATCCTCCCATTATAGGATGCCTTCTTTTGATGGCTCATTGACCTCTGGGTCCTGAATAGCGCGTACATAGACTCTGTTTAAATCCTCCTCACTTAGAGGCTCAACATATGGTGTAGACTTTCCATCTGTCAAAGGTATCACAACCCTTTCCTCCTTGTTTTCAAAGCTGATATACCCCTTATTGAATCTCAAGTCAGCATTATTCGCATAACACCAAGGGCATCAAGCAAGGCTAGAAAATTGTCTATGCCTTTCTGCAAGTGCTAATACCTCAAAATCCCAGTGAACTTGGCCCCTTGTATAGTGATAGATGCATCTTTCAAAACTCCTATGGGTGTGGCCTTAGTCAGTTTTCCATAAATAACACATTAGATGATGGCTGCAATGGAGGCCTCCCCATTTGTACCCATGCATCTAATGTTAAGCACATTTACTTTCACTGTGTGTATCGATCAATATGTTGCTCAACAACCACCCATCCACAACAACATTCAGAGTAATTTCTTTGTCATAGTCAATGCTTTATCAGGGGGAAGATTTCATGTAGAATCTATCATCGGTCTCAAGACTTGCGTGGAGTGTTCCCTTTTAACCAACTTCCTAATAGTGGAATAATGTTCTCCTAGTGCAACATCTTGCACACCTCCCATAGATCATCGATATTAGTTTGGACTATCTCGATGCTTTCTTTTGCTCCTTTAGGTATTGTATCTCACCTTGAAGATTCCTTAGCACTTCCATGGTATCCTGGTAAACTTCCTTCTGATGAGTAGGATCTGGGTACCTCACATGCAAAACCTCCTCCTTGGTAATCGTAGGCACAGTGGTAATGCCTCTCTCACATGCGTGTTGCTTCGGTGCGTGTAGTAATCTTCTTTATCGATGCCTCGGGGTCTTTATTATCTTGGGCATCCATTGGTCTTCTACCATGCGTTGGATTCTAACCATCCCAGATGCCTTTATTTTCTTGCTTATGTTACTTACTCAGATGCTCATATAAGTCTGGGCACTCTTCATAGCTATGGTTCTTCCACAGAAAAGAACATGCAATATTTTGAGGACATTCACACTATAGTGGTCAGGAGATCCACATGTATAACATGTTCCATGAGGAACTCTCCTCTTCCTCCACCTCGGCCTCATCCTCCATATCCACCATGATATCCACGTCCCCTTCCATGACCTCCTTAAAATGCCCCTCATTCTGTATCATAGTGTGTTTGATTATGATCCGATCTTGGTGCTCATTCCTACCCTTAGAATTATCATGTTATACTTGTTCTGTCATACTCAATGTCTATAGCATCTGGATCGACCAATCAGCGAAAATCCTAGTATCATGGGTCGTGGACCTGTAAATCTTTGCAAAAGCAAGATACATTCTTCCTTATCATGCATTGTAATAAAGGATAGTGACTAGCATCATGATTCAAATGGAAAATCTCACGTCAGTAGTAATGAGCATATAGATCTATGAGGGAAACTATCCTTGGTGTGACCTTCCACTTCACAATCTTGTACACCAAATTCTGAGCACGTTTCATGGGCTGAATTTTGATAGCTTCTCTAACTACTTTTCCATAGCTGCTAATCTGTGCCTCTAGAAATGGACTAACGCTAGTGTCAATGCTCCCAACTACCTCAGCATGTAAAAGCTGCTTCCAGTGCTTCATGTGGATCATGTATGTCTTATGTGACATGCCCTTCTAAAAGGTGTAATCAATCCTCAATGAACCATTGTGCATGTTGGCTAGCATGAATATCATAAGACAACTTAGATAGAAGTGTCTTAAAATGAGCATCATACTCACGTACACTCTCAGTAGTGCCTTTGCTTGATATCTTTGAGCACTTATACTCTTCTACTCAAACTCAGGGATATGGAACTCTTTCAAGAAAGCATCCCTCAGTGTTGCATAATCCACGCAAGTTTGATCAGGGTCAAACTTCCTATACCAGTTGTGTGTGTGCCCCTATAATGTAGTGGTGAATTGACTTGCCTTTCACTCAGTAGTTGTAATCCCTTTAGCGTGCCACAAGATTTCACACATATGCACATGTTTGGTAGCATCCTCTATACCTCTATACTCAGGAGATGAAGAGACATCTCCATATAGATATTTTGTGGTTGTTGCGGACCTTGACCACCTGATCTGGAACCTCTGTGTTCCCTCTGCCTCCAGAACCACAGATCCACGGAACTAGAACCACCTATACCTCTTGATCCACCACTTGTAGTTGGAATAGGACCTGTAGATGTACTCCCATGTGCTCGATAGTAGTACTATATTGAACCCCTATAGTCTGTGAGGTAGTTCCACTTCTAGAGGTGAATCCAACATTTGTGCACTCACATTCTATGTGGATGATGCACCTAAGAATGCTCCTCCAAATGACATTGAAGCCATTTGTCCTACCATTGATGTACTTGATCCTGACTTACTCTGCTTTCCTACTTCCCAAGTTAGTTTGTTGGTTACTTGTCATACTAGATATTGAAAAACCAAGCGCAAAGGCTAGGTCACCAGGTGGATTAAGATGTGTGCACTGTGGCCCAAGTAGTCTCTCTGTTGGCACTTTCGTGTGAGGTTGAGAAGGGATCTCTATCATGCTTTCCAAGATGGGGGAGTTCTGATGCTCTGGCTCCATGTCTTCTACGTGAGTTGTAAATCCTTCACGAGCCATCTCTCTCCTCCATGCCATACTCTCTGTAATAGAATGTTGCTTCTCTATCTCCCTCTCGCGTGCCTCATTATACTTAAGCCACCTTTCCTCTCTCTTTTCTCTACCGCTAGGTCTGCCATCTTAAACCAAACATGTTTCCTTGCCTTCATGCGTGGTGAAGTTTAGTTAGCCATCGGTTTACTCTCCAGGTTCAAAGTTACCATTAAGATCTTGATTTTAGTGGAATACCATGCAAATATGTTCCTCTTGGATACCAAAAACTAGAATTCAGCTACCTCTGGGAAAGAGTACGTGAAATTGAATATTCCAGAATATAACTATTTAGAACACCATGAAACCACATATCCACCATGCGTGAGTCTAGATCAGATCAGCATCATAAAGGGCCTGAAATTCTTCCTGTGTCAGACAAGTGCGTGATACCTCCAATTCCATTGAGATGCATAAGCAATAAGCCACTCGTATAGTTCTATTGGAAAGATAGTGAAAAAATCTCTCATATAAGTTGTCATACAGTTTATTCTACCCAAGTGCGTGCGTTAAACTCAAGATCCATTGTTGAACCATCATGCATATTCTTCCTCCAGATCATGTATCCATTCCTCAATACTTGCTAGAGTTAACGGTACGTCTTCATCATGAACCATCCTGAAAACAACTGAAAAAGAGGTCTGACAATGGAACCAATGATGTAGCCTAGAATTTGCAAGATAACACCCTAGTCGTTGGCACATCACTCAGCCTAGACTGAGTGCTCACCCAAAGCATGCAAAGGTACTCAGGTCCCTCTTTAGGGTTGTTGTAATAGGATGTTAACATGATGAAGGAAGAAACATATAGATTCATAACTAATCCATCATTCTATAATGCATGCTATCCTCATAGATCTATGAAAGAACAAGCTTAAACAAGTAATCATGATTTTACCATTAACATGCACTACTCAATTACACAGAATGACACTTAGATTCAGCCAATATCTTCCATCTATTAGTAAATATAGAAGCTCCTTACAGTATTGTCAATCTATATCAATGCGCGTATGGATCTGATACACACATTCATACATCCAGAATCATACATACACCACTCTCTGTGATACATCTATCTACTATGCACCTAACATCATATATATAGGGTGGGGACTTTCCCTTCACCAGCTTAACTATTCAGAAATAGGTCGCATGCTATTGATAGCCACATGCCATTTACAATCATAGCCACACATGCAAGTGTGCTATCTATAGTCCTCTTGTAGTTAACTGAAGTGTCAATTCTATTCTTAGCTTGTCTCCATGCATAGACGCTTTGAACCACTTCTCCAAATATAGACAATGCATGGTGCACACTCTGCATCATTGATGTGGTCTGCATGCCATCTTCCAAAAATAGATCCTCATGCTCAAAATTTTCCACATTTGTAAACAATAGGATAACGAGCAAATCGAATGGAGATGGATAAAACCATGAGAGTCTTTTGTATAGTAGGTCCCAATGTAGAGGTTTTAGATCTAATGAGACGTCTCTAGGTGTCATGAAGTGTGAGAAATTACATGTCGAAGATATAATGTCACAACATTTTTTGGTTGGAAAACCTTGAACAAAAGTCTATTTTACAAAAATCATATAACTTGAACAAAAGCATCATGAAACCTTCCTCTATCATATCCTAGAGTTTCTAGGGAAAAGACTACGTCTACGATTTTCTATCATATCTTATTTGCATCCTACAATAGTGCATGCTAAAATAGTGTAAGGTTGTCTGATGCAATATTTGCAAATGTGTGAAGCTCTTGGCATCAATGAACCGATTATGCCAACACATCGGGTAGTGCAGGTAACACTAGGGGATGTGTCATTTGAAGGTGAAAGCTCCAAGTGCTTCAAGCTACCTCATCTCTCAGGCATAGCCCCTTAAGAGCCGTGAGACCAAAACATGTTATATTTTTGATGAGTGATTACTCGAACTCTGTGGCACCTAGAGATGCCCCGTCGGATCTTACACCTCCACCTTAGGGAACCTCTTCGAAAGCATATGCCATTTTTTTCCATCTACTTTTGGTGTTCTTTATGTCCTACTATTTGTAAATGCATGAAATAGTGTATTCGAAAGTTAGTGTAAGCTCGCTAGACATTATATTTAGCAAACGGTAGCTTGTGGGACCAAAGCTGTTTGTGCTTAACATGACCGGATGGACTAGTGAACACTAGTAGAGTCCATGTTTCAGTTCCCTACGCTCCCATGATTTTGAGCTACCTCATCGAGTTATAGCATAGTCCCTTAAGATCTCCGAGACCAAAATAAGCTATATCTTGACTGGTGATTACTTGGACTCGTGGCACTTAGAGATGTCTTGTTAGATCCAACACATCCACCTGTAGAACCTAATGAAAGCCTATTTTGGTTTTATGCATCTCCTTTGAATGCTCTCGATGTCCTGTTGTTTGTAAACATGCGAAATAGTGTAGTCTAAGTTAGTGTAAGGTTGTTAGACTTATATTTTACAAACAGTAGCTTTTTTGGGAATGAACCATTTGTTAACATGTTGAATGGCCTCATGAATGCTAGTGGAGGCCTCATTTTTCTTCCCTACACTCCCGTGCTTCCGGGCTACATCGTCCAGGAGTGTAGTCCCTAAGAGCACATAGATCAAAACACACTTTATCTTCAATTGGCCCAGTGATTACTTGAACTATGTGGCACCTAGAGATGTCTCATTATATCCTACACCTCCACCTGATGGAACCTCTCACGAAATCATATGCTGGTTTTTTCCATCTCCTTTTGGTATTCTCATTGTCCTATTGTTCTGACAAACCCGTGAAATAGTGTAGTCTAAGTCAGTGTAAGGTTGTTAGATGCTATAGTTTGCAAACGGTAGCTCATGGGACCAAACCGCTTTGTGCCAACATGTCCTAAAAAGTATGGCCTAGTGAACACTAGTGAAGGGTTGATTTTGGTTCCCATGATCCCCATACTTTTGGGCTACCTCGCCTAGAGGCGTAGTCCCTTAAGAGCCCTGAGACCAAAACACACTATATCTTCAACGGGTGATTACTTGGACTCTATGGCACCTAGAGATGTCTCGTCGATCTAGAACCTTAACCTATGGAACCTCTACGAAATTTTATGCCAATTTTTTCCATCTCCTTTCGGTGTTCTCGTTGTCCTAATGTTTGCAAACACACGAAATAGTGTAGTCTCAATTAGTGTAAGGATGCCAAACGCTATATTTTGCAAAGGGTATCTTGTGGGAGGAAACCGTTTGTGCCAACACGCCTAGATGACTTGGTGAATACTATCGAGGCCTCATTTGGTTCCCTATGCTCCCGTGCTTCCTGCTACCTCGTTCAGGCGTAGTCCCTTAAGAGCCCTGAGACCAAAACACATTATATCTTCGACGGGTGATTACTCAAACTCCGTGGCACCTAGATATGTCCCGTTAGATCTGACACCTCCACCTAGGGAACTTCTACAAAATATAATGTCATTTTTTTCCATCTCCTTTTGGTGCTCTCACTATCCTATTGTTTGCAAACAAGTGAAATAGTGTAGTCTAAGTCGCTGTAAGGTCGCAGACACTATATTTATCAAATGGTAGCTCGTGGGACCAAACCATCTACGCCAACACATCTAGATGGCTCGGTGAACACTAGTGGAGGCCTTATTTTAGTTCCCTACGCTCCTTGTGCTTTTTGGCTACCTCTATCCTGGGCATAGTCCCTTAAGAGCCCTGAGATCAAAACACGTTATATCTTCGATGGGTGATTACTCAGACTTCATGACACCTAGATATGTCCCATCATATCCTACACCTCCATCTAGAGAACCTCTATAAAATCCTATGCTATTTTTTCCATTTCATTTTAGTGTTCTCGTTGTTCTATTATTTACAAACACACGAAATAGTGTAGTTTGAAAGTCAGCAGTAAGGCTGTTTCAGACTCTATATTTTGCAAACAATAGCTCATGGGACTCAATCGCCTCGGTAACAACACATCTAGATGACATGTTAAATGCTAGCGGAGGCCTTGTTTTGGTTCCCTATGCTCCCCGTTCTTCTCGGGATACCTCGTCGGGCGTAGTCCCTTAAGAGCCCTGAGACCAAAACACACTATATCTTCGATGGGTGATTTCTCAAACTCCGTGGCACCTAGATATGTCATGTTAGATCTAAAACCTCCACCTAGGAACATCTATGAAATCCTATCATAGTTTTTTCCATCTCCTTTTAGTGCTCTCGTTGTCCTATTGTTTGCAAACACGCATAATAGTGTAGTCGAGCCAAGTATAAGGTGGTAGACACTATATTTTGCAAACGGTAGCTCATGGGACCAAACCATTTATAAAAACACATCTAAATGGCCTGGTGAATGATATTAGAGGCCTCATTTTAGTTCCCTATGCTCCCTATTGTTCCAGATACTACCTCATATGGGCGTAGTCCCTTAAAGAGCACTAAGATCAAAACTCGTTATATCTTCGACGGGTGATTACTCAAACTCCGTGGCACCTAGAGATGTCCCGTCAGATCCTACACCTCCACCTAGGGAACCTCTACAAAATCCTATGCTAGTTTTTTCCATCTCCTTTTCATTTTCATATTGTACTATTATTTTCAAACACACAAAATAGTGTAGTCTGAGTCAGTGTAAGGTTGTTATATGCTATATTTTGCAAACGGTAGCTCATGGGACCGAACCGTCGCACAAACACATCCAGATGGCTTGGTGAACACTATCTGAGGCCTCATTTTGGTTCCTTCTAGATGTGAGGCCTCCAATATGGATTAAATCCTCCGTGCTTCCGTGATACCTTGTCCTGGACATAGTTACATATGGATTAAATCCAACTCCCAAGGCAAAACATTTCACATTTATTCTTAACCATGATTAAACTTACATTTTTAAATAGACATATCAAGATCAATACATTTAGAGTCACATCAACATTAATTAAATATCACATCTAAAAAATCTACGCATCTAACATCATATCAAACATATGTAAGATATATGGTATGTCCAAACATCTCATCACAAACTCATATACAACATCAACATCAAGATAAATCAACAACACATGAATCCAAAATAATAATTATACATACATACATACATACATACATACATACATACATACATACATACATACATACATATATATATATATATATATATATATATATATATATATATATATATATATATAATACCTCCAAAGAGCTCATATACAAAATCATCTATAATTAAGTCATATACAAACCCACATACTATGTGGTAAAATCAAAATTTGACACTTGATCTCCACCCTAGCCTCCTACATCTTTCCATCATGCCCCAAATCTCTCAATGGATGTGAGATGCTCCAAAGGCTCACGAGGTAGCCTAACAATTTTCACTCTACTCACTTGCTTTGTGCTCAAGATAGTGAGGCAAGCTAGGTAGGCATTATTTCACTAAGCACTCATAGTATCTCATCTCCTCACCCAGATCTCGATATTGCTCAATAAACTCTACCCAATGGTATCACATCCTTCCCCATAATACGCCCGCACCCCGGGAAACACTCCCGTAAAGAGCCTCCTCCGACACTACCCCTAACCTCTCCATACTTTGCCCACAATACCTCTAAATGCAGATTTATATCTATTTAATTGTGTTAATAGGTATCATGCTCTAATTGTTCCCGATCTCTCTCCCCGCAACAACATATCCCACTCCTAATGAGTGGTGTCTCACTCCACCACCATATTATCCCTCTCTAATTATAAGGCATCAAAATATGCCAACAATTGTGTCATCTCCTCCCCATCATCACCCTCCTCCTCTACCCTCCACCCTTCCTTCGCCTCCTCCCAACCCTATCTCCATGAGCATCCCACTATTATTGTTATCCATTATTACCCCCTGGAAAAAATAGACTACTTGGGAGAAATTAGAGTTGGGCACTTATAAGGGCTTCAAGGTTGAATTTGGAGGATTCATGTGAAATTCCATGTTCTGGAGCACTTACAATTAGTTTTATGGCATTCGGGATCAATTGGTGCAAATCCCTTCTTCGGGCTTCAAAAGGTTCATCCTTAGCCAAATCCAGGAAAATGGCCAAAGTTGAAAAATGGTTTTTAGAGCTTCCCACTACAATTTCCCTAGCTCCATGGCTCAAGAAATTTTCTAAATTGTTGATTAAAATATGGAGAAATTTGAAAAAATTAGAAAAAACAAAAAGAAAACACACTGATATGTTTTACAAGCCGAGAAACAACTCAGGAGCCAAGGTCAAAGTTACGGGTGGTAGGCTAGTTCAATGACATCACGGGTGAGCCGGGCCAGTGGGGTCATTTTGATTTGGTGACAAACTCAAGAAAGTGGGGGCTCAGAGTCCATTGCAACTACATCGCCCTTTACACACCCATGAGGAATGAAAGGAACCTGCCGTAGGGGGTGTGAGTTCCCCGAGAGCCCGAGATCACCACAACATATAAAGCAAGAAGTTAGGTGGCAGGATGAGTTATTTGGTTTATGGACGATGCATGAGCACACACTCGTAGGGGCCTAAACGGAATGGTTCTGGGCATGGGGCGAGTTCTCTCGATTGCATCGAAAGCTGCAATACACGCGGTTGGAGTAATAAGGGGCTTAGGGGATGAATTGTAGTGGTTGCATAGGAAAAATCGGGCACATGAGGCCTAGGTAGAATAGGGACCACGGGACTTAGTTCCCGAGGAGGCCGGAAGCCCGCAATGTAAAGCGGATGCGAGGGATGGCTCGATAAGATCATTGAGCGAGTTGAGTTTGACGTCGTGGGCAATGTGATTGGAAGGCATACGGGAGGAGCTCACCAACGAGCTCAATAACATCATGGGAGAAATAAAGGTGGGGAATTTTGGTCAACTCAATTGAGCTATGAAGGGATGTAATGGCTAAGCAGGGATCGTCATTGAGCCAACTAGAACCACATCATCAAGCTCACCCTCCAACGCACTCTTCTAAATAAAATTTGATTTTTGGGCTCATAGTTCCACCCTCCACACCATGGAATTCTGAAATAGGGAAAGTAAATATAGTTGGTGGAAAATTACAATGAAATATGTCCAGCCCTAAAAATTAAATGTGTAGGCCCAAGAATTGGTAAACTAAGCCATAACAAAGTTGACTAAACAAAATGATCATAAATTTCTCCATACTCAACCAAATTGGACAAAATTATACTGAATTGTGATTTCATCCTCTAAACTCAAAAATCAATAAATTAGAGGTTTGGTGAGGGTAGTTAGGCCAAAAATGAGGAAATATATCCTAGATTTAAAAATGAACACTTCTAAGTGAACAAGAAGACATTAATGGAGGAATTGAGTAGTTTCTTCTATAAAGAAAAATAAGTACAGAAGAGAGGGATTTTCAGTGGGTCCCATGAGGTTTTCTAGTCATTTATGAATTTTTTTGTGGATGAAGATCAGATTCTCAGTGATTTCCTCCTTCTCCTTCTTGTTCTTCTTCTATATATGTAAATAGAGAGCTCATTTTAAAGGTTGTTGAACATTCTCTAGTTTCTCCTCCATTCTTCTACAGGGTTGTTGTAAGTTTCAAGCATCCATTCTCGGTTTTTTTCGTAGGTAATTCATGCATCCTTTCTTCATTTTAATCATTGTGTAACCATTTAAAGTGATAAAATCAATTTTGTGGTTAGTCTTCAACCCTTTTATGTGTTTTATTGCATTCTCTTGCCTCTACATTGTAGCTGAAGGTATTTTGTGCATTTTATAATTTCTTGCAAACTCTAAATGGTTGTGTTTAATTGAAATGATGTTGTAAATGTGTGTTTATAGAATGTGGTGTTCTACATACCCTCTCTATCTCCATTTTTGCATATTTTCATTCATTAAAGAGTGTCTCAATCACCCTTCTCTTGGTGTTATCACCTTCTTAGTGTAGGATTTATTAATTTTATGCATTTTCCTCTCTCCCTAGTCCCTTTGAATCATAGAATAGGATTAGATAATTGTATTCCCAACATTTAGGAGTAGTTTAGTGCTTAGCTTAAGAAGAAGAACTATCCTTCTCTAGATAATTATCTTAGTTTCATGGTCCCACACCTAGAGATAATTCCATGTTACCTAGTTACATTGATTGTCCAGTCAACTCACTTGCAAGAAAATCAGAGGGTGTTGTAATTTGGTGATAATATTTACAATACCCATGGGACAAAGAAGTCAATACTTCATTTTTATCAAGATTGGATGTGTGTCTTGGTGAAATTATAGCCTTCAAGGATCTACAATAACACATCTAATGACTCCCAGACCAAAGTTTGTTGGTTTTAGTAGTCCAAGTTTCTTAAATTCATGAGAAGAATCCAAACCAGGTCTAGGATAAGAGAAGAAGGAATATTTGAATATTTTCAGCTATCTCCAGGAAGAGGAAGGAGAGGAAGACAAGTTCAAAGATATCCATCTCCACAAAATAGAACCCTTTCAACATCTCCACTGGTATGCCATTTCTACAATCTACTAGAATTATTAGACCAATAAGAATGAATGCACAATCACCAAATCCATTTGTTAACTTCATGGGTAGTAGTCCTAATTTCCTCAATGTAGAGAATCTAATTATAGTGGTAGCATTGAAAAGTATTCCATATTTTACTAGAGAGAACCACACAACCCCATGTTGATCATATCCAAGAAATTGCAAATGTTTGTGTCATCCACAAGAATGTTGATATAGATGTGGAAGTGAAACTTATAACATCTTATTTTAAACAAAAAGATTTTCGGTGGTTTAGAATCCTAATGACAATATGTCAATTCATAATTGGAATGAGCTATGCACAACCCTTTGTGATCAATTTAGTGAAAGGGAAAATAATATATCTTTATTAGAGCAATTGACCACAATCCAAAGATCTCCAAATGAACAAATGACTGACTTAAATTTTAGGTTCCAGAGAACATGGGACAGATTTCAGCTCGTAAGACCATCTGTTGAAGGTGCATTTCTCTATTTCATAAAATCTCTCAATTATGATATAGTTGTAATGGTACAATCTATGGGAGGGATAACTTTACTAGGAGCTTATTCCATAGCTATTAGAGCTAAGAACTTCCTAATTCAAGCTAGTAAATTTACACCTAGGCCACCTATGCCTATTTATCTAGAAATGGGGAATCCTAGTTATATCCAAACACTTGAGTTAACCCCTATTCCTGCTCCTAGAAATCAAAGTTATAGTGAAGCTTCTACCTCTTCTAGCACATCGGTTGAACTCCAAGAGGTCATGAAACAATTGTAGAATCCAGGAATGATTTGGTGATAATCAAGAGGTAGTAAGCTCAAATGTTTAGACCCTACCAACCTCAGTACTAACCCAATAATCCCTCATACTAGTTAAATAGACCTCTTACTCTAGTCTGTAAACTAGAACCAAGGAAAACCTCCCGCTACTAGGCCATTCCAACCGTATAATCCTAACAACTTCTTCATCCAAAGCATTGATTCCAGTCCAAAACAACCTTGTAAAGGACTATGAGTAGTGTTTCCCTTGTGGTCAACCTCACAACCAAGCATCATGTTTAAATGGTATCCTAAATCATGCCCTAAAGGTGCAAGGTGTTGGTGCTTCCCAAGAAATAACCAAAGAGGAAAATCAACAAGTGAGCACACAAGAGCACCTTAGAGTGATACTTCACTCATGAACTCGGCAAGAATATTTATGTGGGGTTAATCGGTCACTTTCTTAGGGTGTAGCAAAACACAAGGTCCAAAAAAAGGGCTATAAGAGAGGGGAAATCATCAAATGCAAGTACTTCTCAACCTTCTATCAAACTTAAAGGGGTGTAGAAACTCTAGTGTAGCTCCAAATTCACAAGATCAGCCCAAGATACTTCTCTTGTCATCTCTTGTATAGAAAAAGTAGTGCCAAACAAAGAGCAAGAAAAGGATAGTCTAGCTCCATTTAAAATCATCGATGAATGAAGAAAACAAATGTGAGTATCTCTATGTGGAATCATTGAAATCCCAGGATAGAGAGATTTTTGCAGGCAGTCATGGGCTAACTTGTCCATTCCAAATGAGTCATCCAAACATCAGGAAAATTTTCTCACCAATGTAACACAAAAAGGAGGTTAATCAGTAGAAATGTTATACCTCCCCATTTTATGTATCTTTGGTCATTGGGAACAACTTAGTATATAATTTCATGATTGACTTTGGGGAAAGTAGCTCGGTGATGCCAAAGTAAATTACATGATCATTTGGGTCTTAATTATAAACCTATCACAAAAAGGAGTGGTATAATTAAATGGGACAATAGTGGAAACCATTAGAATCATCAAGGACCTAAATCTAACATTGCGTACATGCCCAAATGTCACATTCAATAAGATATATATGTGGTTTACCTACCCCTACTCTTTTCTCTATGCTTGTCAAGAGACTTCACTACTAAAATTGGTGGTTACTTGTCAGATGATTGTTCCCACATGCTCTTTAGGACTAGATATGGAGCTAAGGATACTATCATATCTAATGCTAAGTCCAATTTGCCAATTGCACCATTGACTAAGAAGATTTCTCAAAGAAACTAAAAAGGTTAGAGGTATTCTAGATTTGACACTTGATGAATGGGCACACAAGAGGCATGGCTATGATCCATACAAGGAGATGGAGGAGGCTGAATTAGGCATCTATTGTTTACATGAAGAAAATCTACCTCTTCTTAGTATCACCAAACCAAATGATGAAGATGAAAATGGAATTTGGCAATTGTTCTTTGATGGTTTAAGGAGAAAAAAAGGTTTAGGAGGAGGAGTGATGCTTGTTTCTCCAAAGGTAACAAATACTACTCTTCTTTTAGGTTTCAATTCAAGTCTTCTAATAATAGTCTTGAATATGAAGCACTTATCCATGGATTACATTGGGAAAGAAAGATAAATATCAAGTTGTGGGAACTAATGGCTGGTTAGAGGGATAAATGTTGTTAAGAATGATCTCTCAAAAGCTATAAAGGAAAGGGTATGGGATCTCATATAGTACTTTAAGGCATTCAATATGATTCCATACTAAGAAAGAAGAAATAGGTTAAATGCTTACAGAAATTGGGGTAGTGTTTGATGTTATTGAGAGTATAAAGAAAGAGCAAGCACAACCTCATATCAAAGTGGTAGTGAGACCAGTTGTTCCAGATAATAACACAAGTTGGTAAGTGTTTGAAAGTGATCAAAAAATCATCAATTTCCTTTAAGAAGAGGTTGATTTCTCTTCAAGGAACCAAGAAAAATTAGAAAGGAAATATGGGGTCAAGTAGTCCAACTAAGAACAAACAAGCTCCCAAAAGATCTAGTAACTTTGGAATCAATATTCAATCCTAATGATCAGTTTAGGAAAGAGAAAGAAAATATCATGGTCAAAGTGAAGATTCAAAGCCTATTTTAGTTGGGAAAGAAAATTGCTCCAAATCAAAAAAGTGAGTACTCAATAGGAAAAGAATGATTTTGTACAAATTTGTCAAGAGTTTCCTGATATCTTTTCTTGGAGCTATGAATATTTAAGGGGTTTTGATCAATTTTATCCCAACACACTATTGAGATAGATCCACAAGCTAAGCCCATTAGGCATAAGAAAAGGTCGCTCAATCCTCACATTGAGCCACTCATGAGGAAGGAATTAAACAAGATAATTGAGACAAGTATCATTTTCCATATTAAGCACTCAAGTTGGATTGTAAACCTTGTGCTAGTTCAGAAAAGGAATGGGGAATCAAATTGTGTGTGGATTTCTGAGACTTGAATAGAGCTTCTATAAAGGATCACTACCCACTTCCTTCCATGGAGCAAATTTTTCAATTTGGTTTGGAGATATTTTCATTGCTAGATGTTTATTCGGCTACAACCAAATCATGGTGAAAGAGGAGGATCAAGTTCAAGACATATTTCACCACAAAATGGGGTACATATGCTTACAAGAAAATGCCATTTCCTTATCCAATGTTGGAGCTACATTTTAGAGATCCATGGACATGGCGTTCAAGGGATCTGATTAACAAGATGGTTCTTGTTTACCTTGATGACATTAAAATATTTTCCAAGAATATTGATAACCATCTTTCCCATCTCGCATAAGTGTTTGAGAGATACAGTAGTTTGGAGTGTCTTTGAATCTAAAAAATGCATATTCCTAGCTCATGAAGGTAAGATCCTAGGTCACATTGTTTCAAAATAAGGATTAACTATTGACCTAGAGATATTTGAAGCTATTTGGGCATTGCCTTTATGAAGTCACAAGAAATATCTTCAAAGATTCTTGGGGAGTATCAATTTTTTCATAAGGTTTGTGCTTGATTTTTCTCAATCTTTTTAAACCACTAACAATGATGTTGAAGAAGAGCATGGAATTAAAATGGAAAAAAGGAAAAGGATATTTTTGAGGCTATCAAACAAGCCATATATCAAAATCTCCAACTCTCATCAATTCATATTTCTCAAAGGACTTCATCCTCTATGCTTTTGGTGGCTCAAACACGCTTTTGTAATTTTGGTGCAATGAACAATGAAGAATTTGAGCATCCTTTTTGCTTTCTTTAATCAGATCCTAGAGGATTATGAGGTGAGGTACTCATTCATTAAGAAGCATGTCCTTGTTTTATAAGGAGCTTAAAGAAGTTTAGACACTTGGTCTCCAACAACAAAATTCACTTGCTAATGTCACATGTCAGAGTAAAATATTTCCTACTCAATAAGGATTTAAATGAGAAAAGAGTTGGTTGGATTACTCATGTCATGGAGTATGATATAGAGATCAAGGTAATCAAATTGGCTAGGGGAAAAAACTTGTGTGAGCATTTGGCTTCAATCAGCATGTTAAAATCAAAGGATGAAGGAGTTGTTCTAGTGTTCCAAGATGATCAAGAACAAATAGCTGATGTTACACCCACTCCTTGTTGGACTCAAGATATGATAAAATTTATCCTCAAATAGGCCTATTCCCTTATGGATTAAGTAAAGAAAAAGAAGTTATTTTAGACTACAATCCATTCCATATGTTCTTATTGATGGTATCTTATTTAAGAAATATGTGAATGGATTTCTCTTGAGGTGAGTTGTTAGAAGATCAGATTGAGAAAGTGTTACATGAGTTCCATGATGGAGAAGTTGGAGGCCACTTTTTTCCATGAGTAACACCCTCAAGATCATGAAGATTGTTACTATTGGCCCCCCAATGTTAAGTGATTTCTATGCATGGATCAATAAGTGTAAGAAATGTGCATTTTCACAGGAAAAGAGAAGTTAACAACACTTCCACTCCACCTAATCTAGTTGATCAACCATTTATGCAGTGGGGATTGGATTTCATTGGGGTCATCAATCCAAACTCAAGCCAAGGGCACAAGTGGATTCTCACAGCAACTGACTATTTCACTAAATGGACTGAAGTAGTGGCACTCAAGGAAGCAAATGAGTCTAGTATATTGGATTTCTATGAGGGAATTGTAACCAAGTTTGGTGTCCCATCTACTATCATATATGATAATGCTTTAGCATTCCTTGGCACCAAAATATATGAATGGGATGTTAAGAACATGATATACTTGAGCACTTCATCAAATTATTACCCCAAGTGGTAATGGAAAAGTTGAGTCCACGAACAAGAATATCTTTAGGATCATAAGAAGGACTTTGGATGAGAATCAGAGGACATGGCATACCAAGATAAAATCAGCCTTGTGGGATGATAGAATCACACCCAAAAGGTCCACTGGAAACTCTCCCTACAAGTTAGTCTATGGAAAAGAAGCTAGGTTGCCCATATCTCTTGAATTTTAGCATTATAATTTCTCAAATAGTCAAACTAGAGTTATCTGAATTTGAACCCATGGAAGTTAGGTATGAAAAGTCATGGAGTTAGAAGAATGAGAGAAATCAGGTAATGCAAACCATGGAAAAGGATCAAGCTTTGATCAAAAGGAGTTTTGACAAGAAATATCTAAGGTAGAAGCTTCAAGAGGGAGATTTAGTTCTAAAATGGGATGCAGATAGGAAAAGCTCAGAGTAAACATTCAAAATTTGATGTTATATGGAGTGGTCCCTACATGATCATCAAAGGGTTCAAGAGTAACAATTGCTTTCTAAACTTGTCTAAGTTAGATAGAGAAGAACTGCATATTTTCATCAATGGAATCTATTAAAAGAATTATTATTAAAGTAAATTTTGATCTTTGTACATATTAGTTTAGGTTTCTAATTCCTCTAAGTGCTTTTAACACACTGTTTTGTTGTTAGAGTAGGTTTCTCTTCCCTAAGTTCTTTGCACATGTTCTATTTCTTCTAGTTGGTCTCCTTGCACAATTCATCATAATCCTAGGAGGTGTTATTACGGGAAATAATTCCAAGGTTATAGGAAACCATTGCCATTTTCAAGAATTTCCAAATGCAAATCAACTAAAATCATATTTAGAGGTAGTTTAAGATTTCTTCAGCTCTTGTCTATCAGATCGATTTGCATTCTAAGCTTCTAGTAATCAGAAAATCAATATAAGGGAGTAGCTTGATATATTTTAGATGGCATATTACATGGAACTTTGCATGATTCTCAATTCTAGCAGTAGCCCCTCCTCATTTCATTCAAGGTTCTCTTGGGTTTTGAGAAGAAGATACGCCTAAAATCATATTTTCACATTCATTGGATCTTGTTCAATAAAAAATATTATGAATTTGAGATCATCTTGAGAAGTTTTAGATTAGCTTTATTTTTTAGCAATGTTTTGGGTAGGTTTAGGATTGAAGGTTCATATTTTAGAGCAAGCTATGAGGAGGAGAAGGTGAATTTCAAAATAAAACAATTTTCCACTCGCATAAAACCTTTCTCAAAATATTTTTATAATGTGAGATGGTCAATTTCAGGAAAGCATCGAGTCACCTTCAGTTCCTAACATGTGCTTCAAGAGGATTCAAGGGTATAAATTTTAGGTTAGAAGTTTTGCTATTAAAGATGACTCCATGCACCCAATGGATGAAAGATAAGGACATTGATCACTTCACCTGAAGCGTAAGGTAAACCCCATGAGTCACCAAATTGTTATCCATTTTTACCCCTGGTAAAAATGGAAAACTTAGGAGAAATAAGACTTGAAACATGGGCTCTTGAATCTAGAGGATTCAAGTGAAATTTCATGTTCTAGAGAACTTGTAATTAGTTTTGGGGCATTTGGGATCAATTTGTGCAAATCCCCTTCTTCGGGGATTTGTAAGGTTCATCCTTAGCCAAATTCGGGTGAAAATGGCCAAAGTTGAAAAATACTTTTAGAGCATCCCACGGTGTTTTCCCTAGCTCCATGGCTCAAGAAAATTCCTAAAATTTTTGTAAAATCTAGAGAAATTTGAAAAAATGATAAATAATCAAGAAACACTCACCGAGCTATTTAGCAAGTTTAGAAACAAGGTTACCAGGCAGGAAGGTTAGAGTTGTGGGTGGCGGGTTAGTTCAATGGCATCACTGAAAGCTGGTTTTAGGGGTGAGTTGATTGATGATGATCTCGGCCGAAGTGGGGCCTCGGGGATTCCATCATGGCTGCATTTTCAAACTTTGTGCGCCCACAAGAACGAAAGGAATTCAAAGCCATAGGGGTGTGAGTTTCCCACAAGCCCGAGATCACCACAACATATGGTGAGGAGTTAGATTGGCAAGCGGGGATCTTTGGTTTACGGTTGATGGGGTAAGTGCATGCCTAGAGGGGCCCATAAAAATGTGTTGGCATGGGGTGAGTTCCGTATTGCATCGAAAGCCATAATACACTATAAGTGAGAGTAATAAAAGGCTCGAGGAAAGAGTTTTGGCCACATCATCCGAATTAGGCACACAAGGTCCAAGTGGAATGGGGACCATGGGGACTTAGTTCCCCATGGAGGTCAGAATCCACAATGCAAAGCGGATGTGGAAGATGGCTTAGTGATCTTTTCGGTGGAGTTGAGTTTGACATTAGGGATGACATGAATGGGAGGTATAAAGGAGGAGCTCACCGAAAATCTTGATGACATCATGAGAGACATAAAGGTGGGGACTCTAGGTTAGCTCAATTGAGATGTGAAGATATGTGATAGCTAGTTGACATGGATGGATGGCAAGCCAAGTGGCAAGCTAGCAATGAGCCAAGCTGGGACCACATCACCAAGCTCACCCTCCAATGCACTCTTCTCAAAAAATTTGATTTGTTGGGCTCGTAGTTCCACCCTCCACATCATAGAGTTTTGAAATAGGGAAAGTAAACATAGTTGGTAGAAAATTACAATGAAATATCTCCAAGCCCCAAAAATTATATGTGTAGGCTCGAGAATTGGTAAAATGAGCCATAAAAGTGACTACACGTGCATAAAATGATCATAACTTTCTCCATACTCAACCCAATTTGACAAAATTATACTCGTTGGAATCATGATTTCATCCTCTACACTAAGAATTAAAGAAATAAGAGGTTTGGTGAGAGTAGGTGGGAAAAAGTGAGGAAATCTCTACAGATTTTAAAATGAACACTTCCAGTGGAACAATGAAGACATTAATGAAGGAATGGAGCATTTTCTTCTACAACAAGCAATAGTACATGAAGAGATGGATTTGCATTTAGGTTCCCTAAGAGGTTTTCCAGTCATTTATGACTTTTTTGGTGGATGAAGCTCATATTTCTAGATTTTCTCCTTCTCTTTCTTTTTCTTCTTCTAGATAGGTAAATGGAGAGCTCATTTTAAAGGTTGTCAAACATTCTCTAGTTGTTCCTCCATTCTTCTATAGGGTGTTGTGAGATTAAAGACTCCATTAAGGTATTTTTGTAGGAATTTCATGCCTCTTCTCTTCATTGTAATGCACCTTGTAACCATTTGAAGCAATAAAATCAAGTTTGTGGTTATTCTTCAACCCTTGCTTGTGTTTTATTGCATTCCTTGCGTCTACATTATGGTAGAAGGTATTTTGTGTGTTTTATTATTTATTACAAACTCTAAATGGCTATGTTTAATGGAAATGATGTTATAAGTGTGTGTTTATAGACTATGGTGTTCTACATACCCTCTCTATCTCCATTTCTCGCATATTTTCATTCATTAGAGAGTGTCCCAATCACCCTTCTCTTGGTGTTATCACCTCCTTAGTGTAGGATTTCTTCATTTTATGCATTTTCCTCTCTCCTTGGTCCCTTGGAATCATATAATAGGATTAGATAACTTTATTCCCAGAATTTAGGGAGTAGTTTAATGTTTATCTTAGGAAGAGGAACCAACCTTCTTTGGAGAATTATCTTAGTTTCATGGTCCCACACCTAGAGATAATTCCATGTTACCTGAAAGTTACACCGATTGCCCGATCGGCTCACTTGCACGAAAATTAGAGGGTGTTGTAATTTGGTGATAATCGTTATGTCCAACAATCATTGAATCCCTCCACCATCCCAACATCATCAACATCCTCTATCTACGGATCCCCTACCTCCTTATCTAGCCCCATCAAATCTACTACGGCGTGAGAAAATATCTCTTTATTCATCTCGCCGATAGAAAATAGGTTCACCTAGAATCACTTGTGGAAACCCAAACTACCTCCACACTCAAGGAAATGGAGCACATTTATCATCTCCACCATCCTTCCCCAAACCCACCACACCCTCCTTATTCCCGCTAACTCTACGTCCATTCAAGGCCATGTAGAGTATCTCATATATGGTCTCCGGACTACATCTACGGATAAACTTCGTAGACCATCATTATAGTACATATGATCCTTATCAACCCCATCATCCCTCACCCAATCAAACCTCTACCACATAAACCCCAACACATACTCTATTGGGTCTCTTTCACTCCAAAGTAGGCCTAGTGACCTCACAACAACTATATGCTCATATTCCTAACAATGTAATAAAAAATACCATATCCAATCCATGTCTTCTCCATATAAAAACATCTACAACTCATGATAAACCCGAGACAAAAGTGTAGAACCCCAAGAATACACATTCTAATGCTTCGTAATCTCGCAATGAAATCCATAAGAGTCCATGGAAATCTATCACCCCCGAATCGGGCAAAGGCGTAACATAATATCACCAATGTAACTACTAATTTCAACTAGTTGCCCGACACCTCTCCATCATAATAGGTCTTAATATGAAATCCCATGTGGTATTGGGCTGATGAAATACAACCTAAGTATGGAAAACATGGAAGGATTGGGTGCACAAACACAAGGTGCATAGATTTGCGCACAAGTATAGCAAAACAGGGTGCACCCAAGAAGGTTTGAATCAGGACTTATCTATTTTGCAAATTGAGGATAATTATAGAAATGGAGTATAGAGAATGTTTTGTAGAAGACTTGAAGAGCACGTAAAGGTTATTTTGGATGAGTATAAGATCAAGTGCCATGCATATTTTTGGAGCTAATAATAGGATTATACCACTTTTGTATTATTAGATGATCTATTATTAGTGAGCTTGCATGCTCTTGTATTTATCATGTAAGGGCACATGGTTATTATTAGCATGTAGTCTATTTTGAAGGTGCATGGGTAGTGAAGGGAAAGTCCCCACCCCTATAAATATGTATTGATTTGCATGATTTAGACAGCTTTGATGTGTTATAGAGTTATGATGTGATTTTGAGGCACGTATGACTATGATGAATGTGTTATGGATGTACGAATCTTCTGTGTTTTACATCAATTAATATAATGGATCTTTGTGGCTGGATATTGATTGTAGACACATCTATGAATGGATCTTGCATGGTAAATTTAATCTTGGTTCTTGTTTAATTGTTCTTGCATATGGTTAAGATCTAGATCTGGTTTATGCACTTATTCATACTTAGTTATCTGTTATGGATATGGAATATTCATATAATCTTGTTAAATCCTTGAAAAATATGACATAAAAGAGGAACCAGTACCATGCATGCTTTGGGTGAGCGCTTAGTTCAGGCTAAGTGATCTACCAATGTGCCTAAGGCTATTAGTGGTAAAATCTAGGCTACATTTTGGTTCTGTTTTCAAGACCTCTTTTTTAGTTGTTTTCCAGGATGTTGCATGATGAAGACATATTAGTTGACCTTGGCTAGTATTGAAGAGTGGTTAGACAATTTGGAGGAAGAGTATGCTCACAGATTTAGCATTGGACCTAATTTTAATGCATGCATGTGGGTTGAATATAATATGTATCACAAGTTGTATGAGATGTTCTTCTCCATATTTCCTATAGAGTTGTATGATTGTTTGGTTTCTTACGCTTCAAAGAGAAACTAGAGGTTTCGTACACTTGTTTGGACACAGGAATAATTCCAGGATTTGTATGATAAAAATTTGACTTAGACGCGTGTTGTAGATCATTGGTTTTGTGATGTTATGAATAGTTATATTTTGGAGTATGTAGTTTCTACTTATTATTTTATAGAGGTTGTTGAGTTTTAGTTCTTACACGAGCCTGAGGATCGTATTTGTGCAAAAGCATTCCTTTGATGATTAAGATCTTGATTATGACCCTAGATTCTTGGAAGAGAAACATATAGCTAGCTAAAGCCACCACATGCAAGGGAAGGAGCAGGTGTGGTGAAAGATGGCGGATCTAGCAATATGAAGATAGAGAGAAGAAATGTGGCTTAATCTTAATGAGGCATGTAAGAGAGATTTAGAGAGGTAGCGTGAAGTTGTGCAATGAATGGCGTTGTGGAGAGAGATGTCTTGTAAATTATTTAGAGCTCATGCAGATGAAATGGAGCCAGACATTTGGAACTCCCCATATGGGAAATCATGGCGAGAGAACCCTCTTCGACCTCAAATGAGAGCATCCTAATGGAAGCTAGATGGGCCGCAGTGTGCATTTGATCCATCATGGTGACCTAGCCCTTGCTCTTATTTTTCCAGCTTTCTATAAAAGTCAACAGTAAGCAAGCTAGTGTGAGTAGTAGAGTAAGGACAGAGATAGAGTTGATTTACATCAAGTTTGGGAGCTAATCGTGTAGATTATTCATCTATGTTATTCGAGAGGTCTAGTTTGAGGTATGTTTTCTAGTGTATCATTAGCATAGAACTTAGGTGCACTAGAACATTCATGTCAAGTCTATAAGTAGCACAACTATTGGAACACAAGGAAGTTCATCATCTAGTCTAATACCAATTATAGGAGAAGGATCTGCATCTTGGGATCTAGTCAATTTCGTGGTTTTGGGAGTGGAGGAAACACAAGAGGTAATATAGGCTCTGGATCTGGTGGGAACGGTTTGCACCAAATTTCATAAAATTTATATGGAGATGTCTCTTTGTCTCCCAAAATATAGAGGAATAGAAGATGCAATTGAGCACATGCATATGTGTGAGATACTATGGTACGCGAAGGGGATTACAGCTCTAGAGTGCAAGTTAAGTCAATTTGTAACTACATTGTAGGGGCACACGCATAGTTGGTATAGAAAATATGATCCAGACCAAACTTGTGTATATTATACCGCATTGCAGGATGCTTTCTTAAAAGACTTTTATATACCTGAATTTGAGCATAAGAGCATCGGTGTCAAGGACATCAATCAGTGGCACAAATGAGAGAGTTTGGGAGAATGATGCATGATTCAAAACCCTTTTGTCAAAGTTATCTTATGACATTCACCCGAGCTAGCATGCTCAATGGTTCATTGGAGGATTGATCACGCCATTTATAAGATCATTGTCGCATAAGACTTATACAAATCATGTGTGAGGAACTTGAAGCAAATATGTGCACCGATGTAGTTGGGAGTGTAGACACAGGAGTTAGCCCATTTTTGTAGTCTTAGATTGCATCAATGGCCAAAATTTAGAGAAATTATTAGTTAATTCAACACATGAGACATGCAATGGAATTTGGTGCATGATTGTGAAGTGGAAGGGCATATTAAGGATAGTTGTCCTCATAAATCAATGTGTGACATGCTTGCTAGACTCGAAAGATTTATCACTTAGATCATGATTCAAGTAGGATCCCATTATAGCAATGCACGATAAGGAATAATGTGTTGTGTTATTGTAAGATTTTTAGGTCTACCACTCATGATACTGAAAATTACATGTTGATTGATCGATTCATGATGCCACCGACATCGTGTACGAAAACCAAGTGTTACAAATAATTCAAAGGAAAAAGGTGAGCATCATGATCATGATCACAATGAAGGAAATTTTGATGGAGGATGAGGTAGAGGTCAAGGATATCATGGAGGATTCAGAGGCCAAGGTCATGACAAAGTGGAAGAAGTGAGTTTCCATGTGGATCCCCCGATCATTTACAGCGTGAATGCCCTCGAATATTGTTTGTTCTTTTTTTGGAAAGAACTATAATTACGAAGAATTCCCATATTTATATGAACAATTTATTAAGAAGAACAAGTGGGACAAGGGTACAGTAAATGGTTAGATAGCCACGTGTTGTGGAAGATCAATGGATGTTGAAGTTAGCACCAGATCTTGAGTTGGTACCTATAAAGATCACTACATGCCTTGAGGTTGTGCGCACCAAGGAAGTTCCAAAGAAGAAGCCTTCCATTAAAAAGGAGGAGGTACTACATGAAAAGTATCTAGACCTTATGCATCATAAGGAATTTTATCAAGAAACCATGGAGGTGATTAGGAATTTATAGGACAGAACTGATGTTTGAAATAATAGTCATGGAAGTTAGAACAAAATAAAATAGTTGAGCTTCCTCAGATGGATTTTGATGATCTACGAGAGGTTTGCAAGATTATGTGACAAGAAAACATCATTATTTTATTGGGGGAATGGCTAAGGGAAAATACATCGCTGCGTTGGAGTTGAGCACAAAAGATAGATTTTTCATGTTAACATGCCTCCTCATAGCTTGGATTATGAAAAAGAGATCACTCTAAATGTTGTTGTTGATGGATGGCTCTTAAGTAACATTTTGATTAATACATGTGTAGAAGTGAATGTAATCACTTTGGATGTGTGGATTCAGATGGGGAGACCACCATTGCAACCATCTTCAAATGTGTTGTTTATAGCAAACAGGACTAAAGCCACACCCATTAGAGTCTTGAAGGATGCTAGTATTACTATTCAAGAGGACAAGTTAATCGGGATTTTGAGATCTTAGCACTTGCGTAGCAGGACATTTTTCCAAAGATTTCTTGGGTGCCCTTGGTGTTATGCCAATAATGTCAACTTATTCTTTAAAAAGGGATATATATAAGTTTTAAGAATAAGGAAGAGCACGTCATAATTCCTTTGATGTAAGGGAAATCCACATATTATGTAGAGAACTTAAATGAAGAGGATTTAAACATAATCTATGTGCACAGCATTAGAGATTGTAGTACTTGATCCATCAAAGGAAGGAGTTATCTAGTGGGAAATGCACAGTCCATAAGTGATACTACAAGTGTTGCATGTGACAACTAGGCACGTGGAACTTATGAAATGGTTGGGTGCAAAGTAATGAGTGTAGTTACATGAGTAAGAAAGCGTTGTGTTAGGAATTTAGGCAAAGAACTAGGTACCAAGGTACACAGTGAAGGAAATCCCGAGGTATTACACGTGCACTATGGAATTTCAATGGATGATCATGTGGAAAGAATGAATATGTTATTTTCTACTTTGTGTGGGATAGTAGCACATTGGTAGATGGTTCATAGGGATAATCTCTTAGAGTGGCAAGAAGAGAGAATCACTTTCTTTGCTATATTCCTTGAGAGAAATGCACCTACTCATATCTGTGAATTCCATGGTAAGGATCTTGTTCAAACACCATGTTCAAAGCAATGTGAGAGGCTCTGACAGAGGGCATGAAGCTTTACCACCTTTCGCTATGGATGCACAAGCTCTACTACACCTTGTGAGGTGCGTACGTGCATGGTATGTCTATCCGAAAGAGTTGAATAAAGAGATAGGAAATTGGCAAGAAATGACCGCATGTATGATTAAGACCTTTGAATATTTTTCCACTAAACCTCTAGTGAATGAAGCATTACAGTTATGAGGCGTTTGACTATGGGGGATATTACATGATTGGACTTTCTTTTATTTCTTTCATTTTACACCTGAGTTTAATCTGATCTCGGAATGAATTGTGGATTTATCCATCTATAAGACCCAGCCTGGGATCAGTGGCATTGATCCAAGTGATGCTTTAAAGTTTATTCGGGATGAACAAAAATTATAGACCTTATGCAGGTTGCAAGGTCTGAATGCATTGAATAAGCTATTTCGGAGTCTAACTCAGACTGATCGTGTTAAATGAATTGGTTCCCGATATCGTAATATCAGGAAGGTCTTGATCATGGGCCAGGTAATAAATTCAGATACATTTATTCCACTAGCCTATTGGCAGTGCAGGAGTGAATCCTGTTCGTGAATGTATGTTTGTAGGTTCTTTTTCTGAGCATTTGAAATGTTAGACCTAAACTGGATTTATTAAGGTTAGTAACCTAAAACTAAACTATGACCTATGGGTTAGATTAGTGTTAATCTAACCTAGGCCTAAGCTATAAGCTAAATGTTCTAAGTTAGTAACTTTGTGCTATGGAGGTTAGACTAAGTGTTATCTTAAATCCTAACCTATGTTACTAACCTAACTAATGAACAAGGAAGAAAGGGGACCTATGAAAGGGTGCGAGCCATGGGCGGTAGTTTCTATGGCATTAAATAGATGGATAAGCATGAAGGACAAGTAAATGGTAGAAGTTTTAAACGGCTAGCAAGAGCCGACGTGGCAGAGTCGCCAAAGTTAGATATGGTCTTTGAATTTCATTTGTCCATCGCCAACTATGGCGGTCGGTGGCAATGGAGATTGAGCGGAAATTTGGAGTAAATGCAATTAATGAACTCGGTCTTCGAGCTCGGGTTTCACGGGAAGGCATGCAAAATGGAAAACTGGTAGTTTGTTTGGTTTTTCATGCGCTCCGGTTTTCCTCTGTTCGATCATCGGGTTCTTCGCACTGGGCCTACTTGGTGTTGCATGGAAAAAATGAGTGTAACTCGCTCTTTTCTCTGTCAAGGAAAGTTTATAAGGCATGGAAATAACAAGTTATTGTTGTTGAATCTAACGTGGAAAAAGAGGAGAAGGCACGAGCTCTTTCAGTGGTCTTCTTCGGATTTTTAAGAAAATAACCAGGCATGTTAGGCTCTAACTTTTAAAGATCTTGCTTTCTTTCAAATGATTTCATTAGAACAACTCTGTTCAAATGATTTTCGGGTTCAGTTGGTTTTTATGGTAGCCTTGTGTGATTTAGTTGTTGTATTTTCTTAACCGGCTCGATTTTTCGAGTAAACCCTTGATGGGTGTGCATTTTGTTTCGAACGGATGTATTACCTTGCTGTGTTTTGCATTCCGGTTGGATTTTGAAGAAATGTTGCAAGGAAAATATATGAATTTGGCTCTGTAGGAGTTTAAGAATTGTTTTCTTGTCTGATTCGGACTTAAGTCTATACCTCGTTGTTTTCTCTTGTTGAAACGATTCTGTTGGATTTCTTGAGTGTACAGTATATACGACTTCTCTAAAAGTTTTTTCGTGAGTAATATGTGTTATGGTTGCTGAATCTTGTTGGATCTTGCTATAATACTTAAGTTACTTCTGTTTGGATAACTCGCTGTGTTATTGTATTCGAATGCGACTTTGTAGAAGTTATTTCCCCCTTGTGTTGCAATTATGGGATTTAACCCATTGATAGTTTGCAATATATTTGTTTATACACAAAATGACTCTGTGGAGTTCTTGGAATGGTTCATATATTATGGTCTTCTGTAGAAGTCATATATGTGAATACTGGTAGTTTGATTCAGTCGGAGTCCTGGAGGGGTAATTGGTAATACGACTTCAGTTGTCTTAATATGAATACTTTCGCTTAGCAAAGAATTTCTTGGTACTGCACTCTGGGCTGGTGTACTTTTTATATTTTGTCTTCTCGCTTAAGCTTAAAACGAATACCGTTGTTTGATTCAAATGAAGTCCCTTGATAGGAAACCAAGAGTTTCGCTCTCGTATAAGCCTGATATGAACACTTATTGCTATTTGCCTCATTGGAACCCTTAATATATATATATATATATATATCTTGTATTTGGGCTTCTGTAGAAGTTAGTCGTGAATGCCATATGTTTCTACTTCTGAAGGAGTTCAGATGTGAACACGGTATGATATTGTTTTGATTGGAATTTTTGATTGATATGTATCATGTATCTTTCTACTTAGTAGAAGTTTATTCAAGAGTACCACATGGTTGGAATCCTTGATATGTGACTCGGTGTTTCTACTGTGTAAGTCCCGTTATGATTTTGGCTACGACATCGACTCAAAGTTGAGAGTCCTTGACAGGTATCTAGTATTTTAATTTCATTCAAAGCTGGGTTATGAATGTTGTTGTTATTATGAATACTAAATGTTATCAACTTTGGTGGAGACACTGAAAAGTAATTTATGTCAGTAACATCCGTAGGAGTTCTTGCTGTGAGTACTTTTGGTATTCTTGATTTGTTGACATACGAATTCAACTTCAAATGAAACCTTTAATTTAAGTATTGGTTGAATTTGGCACTGTTCGAGCCCATGTTATGTTGTATGTTGGTTCGATTCTCGATTTTTGTCCTTGCTGTGTTTTAGTAGGGATTAAATTGAATTGAATGTTGATGTGAGTTTTGACTCAGTGGGATTGTTCTTGTGTTTGAACATGATTACGTCTTCTGTTAGCATGAATATCTAGTCTTGAGCTTGACTGAACTAAGGAGCTGTCGACTGCACCTCGACAGGCGATGGCATTGAATATCTTCTTGTTTGTCACTTCGTATGGAAGGTTATGTGGAGTCTATTTGATAGATATTCATCACTGTTTTGGCGTGAGAGCTACTGTACTGCTAGTAAGCTACAGGAGTTTGTTATATTTAATTTTAACAAAAATGTGGTTCTTCTTGTGGCTCATCTGACTTATTCGTATGCGTATAAGGTGAATGCTTTACTCTCGAGGGGACGGTACAGTCATGAGCTTGTTGGAAGGGAAATATGAATGACTCGTTTTCTTTCTCTTCTGTTGTAAAGTATATGTTGTTATATTTTTAACTAACCATTGGAACTGTTTTTAACATATTGATGGAATCATGATTTGTTATGATATTCATTTTACTATGTTGAATGTAATGATCTGTCTGATGTTTGTTGTCCTTGGGATTCAGATGGATAGTTGTTTTGGATACTTTCGTTCTTCTTGATCCCTAATATTTTGATGAAATATTTGAAAAGTATCTAGGACTATTCAGTAACGATAATTTGAGTTACGCGTTTATAGTCATGTTTGTATTACAAAAGCATAGTCTGAAATATGTTTACTTGTTTGGTGAAATGATCTCATTTAAACAGGTTGTTTAATGAAAACAATTGGTGGATTGCAATTGTTTTAAGAGTTAGTGCTTATCATGCTCAGTTCATCGAACTGACCCATGTTGACAATTTTTGCAGATGGTTGCCGTAAGTGGTAAAAGCACGCAGATCTGATAGGATGTTCAGATTGTTTAATTTGGTTTTATGATGAATTACAACTTGATTCTCTAAATGTACTATATGAGGAAAGATGTTCTTTTTCTGTTGAAATATTGTATCAAGTATGCTGAATGCATAAAATGTATTTGATTAGCCTGAAGGGAATAAAGAGAGATATTTGTTACTTATGTGTTTGTATTCTTATCTTGATAGTTTGACCTTCTTCGGTTCAAAGATCTTGAGAGCATTGTTATTATTGTATAATTTGGAGACTTTTGTGATTATCAATGTAAGCTTGCAAGAATAAGTGACTGAATACTTATGATTGTTTAGTAGTTCTAGTATGTTCTATCTAAAGCTAAAATTGGAATTTAGATCACTGTCTTTCTGGAAGCTAGGGTTAAAATAAACCTGAGCAGGAAGTTAAACAAGCTGAATAAATTATTACTTCCTAGTCTTGACCTAAGTCAAGACAACGTTTAATTGGATTCTTAATCACTATATCTCGATATTAATAAGTAAGATATAAATTCAGTTATGAGAACTGATATAAACCTAAAAAGGGTTTGGTTAGCAATCTCATGTGAAGGATGAGAGTAATTGTCCAATTTCGTTGATATAGAATTATGTATATTCTATGAACTCCTTGATGGGACCTCTAGTCTTAATAACTTCTCTCAATGGGTTTTATTAAGAAAGGTCATTCTAAGGTGAGGAACCCAGGGATCGGGAAAGGCTAACCTTAGGGGAACGTCTTTTAGTATAATTTAAACTCAACGTGCGTAACACTTATTAATAAGTAGATCTTTTCGAGGTGGATTTAAAGGTTGACGGCACAAGTCAACTGCAGGGTTGTACCTTCGAGAAGATTAGGATCTTCTCGAAGATACAACAATGCAGGTGACTTATGACGACACCCTTTGCATTGATCGTTAAGATTTACACCTTAAACTCGAACAAGTTACTTCTGGGACTGATTAGGAATGTGGTCACGTTATAAGGCTGCCTAGGAGACTCGGGGTATCTTGACACACTGGTTTAACTAGGGTTGACCCAAAGATGTCGCCGTATCCCTAGTCCCTGAGCATCCATATAACGTTGTCACCTTACTAATCCATTTCCGAGTGAATAACTTGGGATAGGAGAGACTGACAGAAGTCAGTATAAGACATTCTACATAACATAGGAATGGGGTGAAGGACGTATTCAGATTGATGAGTATGCCGTCAAGGAATACGAGACATAAGCATTATGTTTCAAATCTTTGGCCAAAGTATCGCAAGCTGCTGATTGCGTTGTCCTAAGTCACCTAGTCTAAGGGATGAGATGCCGATGAATAATGGTAACAATTATTCAGATAGGTTCCTTAGACAGAGCATTCTGAATCCCAGATTAGGGAAGAGAACCGCAAGAGTGATGTGTTAAATAAAAACGCTAACTCTTAATACACATGAATAGATCGGTAGATTACCGAGTCATGGAATGAATAGATCGGAGGTACTCCGAGTCATTACAGCTGCATATGGTTATCTGTTATAAGAATGGTTGCTTTGATTTGTGAGTTCTAAATTATGTATTTAGAACTAGGAAGCATTTATTAAAAAAAAAAAAATTACTTGTTCTAATGTATAAAATGAGGATGTTACATCTTGGTATCGAGTGAAGGTCAGTAATTTCTTGGACCTATTGTGTCCATAATCTGATGAAAACCCGAATTTTCTTGTAATGTAAAAATGGTTAGAACAAGAGGGAACGTTGTGAATAATGCTCCACCAAGGAGGGGCGGCAACAACCAAAACTTGATGAGATCCTCGCTGCCCCGCTGACACAAGAGATCGTTTAGCTGTACTTGAACAGCAGGTGATGGGAAATGAGGAGGATGAAGAAGCTGGTAATAACAATCAGCAACCTCCTGAGGACAACCCCGATATGGGTGTTGATGTTAATGCTGGGAATGCACCTGTCCAACCAGAAAACAAAAAGGCCAAGTTGGCAGCAGAACTCACTAATGATATAAAAAGGATAAGTCCACCTAAGTATGATGGCACCACATTAGGAGATGGAGCTGAGAACTGGCTCAATGAAATGGAGAAGTACTTTGCAATAAGAAACTTCTCAGAGGAAACCAAAGCTATTTGGGGAGCCTATCAGCTTTCCCACGAAGCATCTTCATGGTGGGATAGCCGTAAAGCAGAGCTAAATATTGATGAGACCAACGTT
Organism: Taxus wallichiana var. yunnanensis; assembly: GCA_018340775.1. Taxonomy (NCBI): domain Eukaryota; kingdom Viridiplantae; phylum Streptophyta; class Pinopsida; order Cupressales; family Taxaceae; genus Taxus; species Taxus wallichiana. The sequence goes on from CM031240.1 coordinate 821,379,113, forward strand.
ACTTGGGATCAATTTAAAGGCTATTTTAGGCAACGTTGGCTGCCACAACTTTTCTATGATCGAAAATGACAGAATTCAGTAACTTAGCTCAAGGGAAGCTAACGGTAATCGAATATCGGGAGGTTTACAAAACTCCTCAAGTATGTACCGCAAAGATCAAACCGACGAGAAGTTCGTAATACGGAAATTCATCATGGGATCAATCCCGTGATAGGGGGAGAGGTCGATGTTCAGTCCAACCACTATGGAAGGAGTTGTTGAAAAGGCCATAAGACAAGAACAGTAAATTAAAGGCTATTTTCGCTCATAAGGAGGAAGTGGAAGAAGACCGCAAACCCTTCTTCAACTCTCTCTCGCACCCAAAAAGGGACCATGGAAAAAGTTTGGAAACAAAAGTAAGTTTCTGGGATAATAAAGAAGAAAGCAAAGAGCAAATAAGCCTCGCTGAAATGTAAGGGATAATTTTGCCAAAAATTATAACAATGGGCAGAAGCCCTATGGAGGACAACGTGACAATTACAAGGCTGGAGGCAATTTTGAGCCTAAAAAGGGACCTGTAGGAGGCTGCTACAATTGTGGCAAAGACCACTACGCAAATCAGTGCCCTTTCAAGAAGGATGATCGTAATCGCAAAGATAAGATACATGTCAGCAAAGAGCGCATGCAAGTCGGAAAAGCAAGTGACACCTATAGAAGTTCCGGTAAGTTATTGGCATACCGCCACTATTCTTTTGATACAGAGCTACCGAATGTTTCATTTCTAATAAACTTGCTTCTAAACTTAAGAGAAAAGCTGGAAAATGGATAAATCTTGGACTCGTATAAGATGGTAATAACCTGTTCATACAAAGTGAGTATGTGTTTTTGGGGCAAAGTCCTGACTTACCTAATTTCTCCACGGAAGTTGACCTCTATGTTACACCTTTGGGATCGTATGACATTGTCATCGGTGTCAATTGGTTAGCTGACCATAAAGCAAAGGTAGATCTGCTATGAAAAGAACATAAAATGTTTAGATGATCAGCTGGAAACAACAGAGATTCAAGGTGTGAAACGGGAAATTTCAGTTAGAAAAATTGTCAGCTATGCAACTTAAAAAGGCTAAAAACAAAGGATGTACCCTTTATGCAGTAAAGATATCTGAATTTTCAGAAGAAGATGGTGATTACATGAAACGATTTCCTCTGCTACAAAGTTTCAGGGATGTTTTTCCGAGGAATTACTAGGGTTACCACCCAAGAGGGAATTTGACTTCACCATCGAAATCAAACCAGGAACTGAACCTATTTCCAAAGCACCTTATCGGATGACTACTACAGAGTTAGTAGAGCTTAAGGCACAATTGCAAGAACTTTTGTCTAAAGGTTTGATTAGACCAAGTGTTTCACCTTGGGGAGCGCCCGTAATATTTGTGAAAAAGAAGGATGGAACACTTAGGCCATGGTATTGATTATCGGATGTTGAACAAAGCAACAATCAAGAAAGATATCCACTTCCAAGGATCGACGATTTATTTGATCGATGTGGGGCAGCGGTTTATTCTAAGATAGATCTTCGATCCAAGTTATCATCGCTTAAGGATTAGAGAAGAAGATATTCATAAAACAACTTTCCGAACAAGGTACTGGACATTATGAATTCACGGTTCTACCCTTTGGATTAACTAATGCACCCGCAGCCTTTATGAACTTAATGAACAATATTTTTCAAGAATATCTGGACAAGTTTGTACTTGTATTCTTGGACGATATTCTCATTTATTCTAAAAGCGTTGAGGAGCACAATGAGCATTTGAAGATAGTTTTGGGAATTTTGAGAAAAAGAAAGTTGTATGGTAAGTTATCCAAATGTTCTTTCTTTGATTCAGAAGTTCACTATTTGGGTCATGTCATTAGCAAAGAAGGAATTGCTGTAGATCCTTCAAAAATAGTGGCAATAACTGAGTGGCCTGCACCAAAGAATGTGCACGAAGTAAGAAGCTTCATGGGTCTTGCTGGTTACTATAGAAAATTTGTTAAGGATTTTTCTAAAGTGGCTGCACCAATAACTTCATTGCAGAAGAAGGATAAGAAATTTATTTGGAATGATAAGTGCGAAGCGGCTTTCAAAAGTCTGAAAAGCCAGTTGACTTCCGCACCTATATTAGCTGTACCAGACCCTAATGGGAGCTTTACTGTTGTAACGGATGCTTCTGGGGAAGGCCTTGGAGGTGTTTTGTTACAAAATGATCAAGTCATAGCATATGAAAGTAGAAAACTTAAGTTACATGAGCTGAATTATGCTCCTCATGATTTGGAGCTTGCTGCCATTGTTCATGCACTTCAAGTCTGGAGACACTATTTACTTGGGAAACCTTTTGAGTTGAAAACTGATCACTTAGGACTGAAATATATTTTCACTCAGCCTAATCTTAATGCCAGACAGAGAAGGTGGTTAGAATTTTTATCACAATATGATTTTGATATTAGCTATATCAAAGGGAAGGAGAATAGAGTAGCAGATGCTCTAAGTCGTAGGAGGCACATTTTTGCTCTTATAACATTAAGAACTCAGTTTAAGGATGAGGTAAAAAGTGCCTCGTAATCGATATTTACTTTCAAGCAAGTAAAAGCAAAGCGCTTGCATGCAGTAACCTAATGATGAAAGGTATAAAGGTTTTCATTTTGATAATGAAGGAATCTTGCGTTATGAAAACAGGGTATATGTACTATGCCGAATGATTTGAGAAAGAAGTTGTTAGTTGAATTTCATAATTCACCTTTCTCTGACACCCGGTATCACAAAAATGCTTGCTGATCTCAAAACAACAATACTTTTGGAAAGGTATGAAAAAGGATGTCATTGATTTTGTGACTCATTGTTTGGAATGTCAATGGTTAAGGCAGAACATATGCACCCTGCTGGACTGTTATATCCTCATAGCATACCGCAAAGTACAAATGGCAAGTAATAACCATGGACTTTGTACAAGGATTACCCATGTCCAGGAATAAACATGATGTTATCCTGGTAGTTGTAGATAAACTGACTAAGGTAGCTCATTTCATCGCTGGAAATCTAAAGGATGATTCACCAGTGCTGGCCAAAAGATTCGTACATGAAATTTTCAGATTGCATGGTGTACCAGAATTGATTATATCTGACAGGGATCCAAGAATGACGTCAAGATTTTGGCAAACGCTTAATACAAATTTCTTGAACGAAACTAAACTTCAGCTTCGCATATCATCCGAAACGGATGGACAAACCGAGAGGGTAAATCAAGTGTTGGAAGACATGTTGCATGAATGTATTGCATGGATCAACAAAGATAAATGGGAAGAGTATCTTCCATTAGTTGAATTTGCATACAACAACACTTATCATTCATCTCTTAAAATGGCACCATTTGAAGCACTTTATGGAAGAAAGTGCAGAACTCCTGTTAGCTGGGATAGTGTTGAGGATAGAGTGGTAATTGGACCAGAGATTCTCACGTAAATGGAACAGCAAGTTAAGTTTGATTCGTGAACGATTAAAGGAAGCAAAATGGATAGCGTAAGAGCTATGCTGACCTTAAGCGGGTCGATCAAGGTTTGAGCTTGGTGAGAAGGTTTTTCTTCGTGTTAAACCGTAAAGAGTTCTATAACTTTTGGCAAGGCTGCCAAGTTGTCACCTCGCTTCGTGGGACCTTTCAAATTGTCAAAATAATCAATCTCGTAGCTTATCGCTTAGCATTACCACCGCTTTATCTCGCATGCATGATGTTTTTCATATTTCTTTTGCTTAAGAAATACGTTTCAGATCTCGTCACATGTTTTAAATCGAATTCCTCTGCAGTCCAAGACCCAGAATAATCGTGGTTAAACCCACACGAGTGCTGGAAACTCACCAATCATTTGAGAAATCGTGAAATACAAGAATGTAAGGTCCAAGTGGGACCAGTTTAACGAAGAAAGTGCAACTTGGGAAAATATGGAAGAGATGAAAATTGCTTTTCCTTTTCTTTTTCAACAGAATGAAATCTGTTGACAAAACATTTCTTTTATGAACTTATCTTTTTCAAGTTTATATGAAAGCCAGATGGAGGCAAACATTATTCAAGCTGAATAAAATGTGTTGTGACATTGATTTCTGGAACTATTTAAGTTGGAAAATAGTCGCATTGTTTTGTGAACTAATAAATTGGTTGACCTGAAGGTTAATCAAATATGTAATCATCGGGACGATGAATCTTTTAGGAGGGAAGCATGTAACACCCTGAATTGTTGTTACTTCCTCCTGAGCATTCAAGTGTTGATATGTGATTTCTTTTGTAAAAGGATGTGTTCCTTTGATTGTGAAGTCATGCTTGATATGGACTGTATCTTCTTTGAAATTGCAGATCTTTGACTGAGTCGGAATATGATGGACTCTTTTATTTCTTTCATTTTACACCTGAGTTTAATCTGATCTCTAATGAATTGTGGAGTTATCCATCTATAAGACCCACCTGGGATCAAAGTGGCATTGATCCAAGTGATGCTTTAAGTTTATTCGGGATGAACAAAAATTATAGACCTTACGCAGTCGCAAGGTCCAATGCGTTGAATAAGCTATTCTCGAGTCTAACTCAAAGATCGATGTTAAATGAATGGTTCCCGATATCGTAATATCGTGAAGGTTCTTGATCGTGGGCCGTAATAAATTCAGATACATTTATTCCACTAGCCTATCGGGCAAAGGGGAGTGAATCCTGCTTTTCGGAATGTATGTTTGTAGGTTCTTTTTCGAGCATTTGAAATGTTAGACCTAAACTGGATTTATTAAGGTTAGTAACCTAAAACTAAACTATGATCTATGGGTTAGATTAGTGTTAATCTAACCTAGGCCTAAGCTATAAGCTAAATGTTCTAAGTTAGTAACTTTGTGCTATGGAGGTTAGACTAAGTTGCATCTTAAATCCTAACCTATGTTACTAACCTAACTAATGAACAAGGAAGAAAGGGGACCTAAAGGGGTGAGCAGCCATGGGTGGGTAATTTCTATGGCATTAAATAGATGGATAAGCATGAAGGACATGTAATTTGGTAGAAGTTTAAACGGCTAGCAAGAGCCGACGTGGCAGAGTCGCCAAAGTTAGATATGGTCTTTGAATTTCATTTGTCCATCGCCAACTATGGCGGTCGGTGGCAATGGAGAGATTGAGGGAAATTTGGAGTAAATGCAATTAATGAACTCGGTCTTCGAGCTCGGGTTTCGGAAGGCATGCAAAATGGAAAACGGTAGTTTGTTTGGTTTTTCATGCGCTCCGGTTTTCCTCTCGTCTCGATCACCGGTTCTTCGCACAGCCTACTTGGTGTGCATGGCAAAAATGAGTGTAACTCGCTCTTTTTTCTCTCGCAAGGAAAGTTTATAAGGCATGGAAATAACAAGTTATTGTTGTTGAATCTAACGTGGAAAAAGAGGAGAAGGCACGAGCTCTTTCAAAGGGTCTTCTTCGGATTTTTAAGCAAATAACTAGGCATGTTAGGCTCTAACTTTTAAAGATCTTGCTTTCTTTCAAATGATTTCATTAGAACAACTCTGTTCAAATGATTTTGGGTTCAGTTGGTTTTTATGGTAGCCTTGTGTGATTTAGTTGTTGTATTTTCTTAACCGGCCGATTTTTCGAGTAAACCCTTGATGGGTGTGCATTTTGTTTCGAACGGATGTATTACCTTGCTGTGTTTTGCATTCCGGTTGGATTTTGAAGAAATGTTGCAAGGAAAATATATGAATTTGGCTCTGTAGGAGTTTAAGAATTGTTTTCTTGTCTGATTCGGACTTAGGTCTTTACCTCGTTGTTTTCTCTTGTTAAAACGAATACTGTTGTTTGGATTTCTTGAGTGTACAGTATATACGACTTCTCTAAAAGTTTTGTCGTGAGTAATATGTGTTATGGTTGCTGAATCTTGTTGGATCTTGCTATAATACTTAAGTTACTTCTGTTTGGATAACTCGTTGTGTTATTGTATTCGAATGCGACTTTGTAGAAGTTATTTCCCCCTTGTGTTGCAATTATGGGATTTAACCCGTTGATAGTTTGCAATATATTTGTTTATACACAAAATGACTCTGTGGAGTTCTTGGAATGGTTTCGTATATTATGGTCTTCTGTAGAAGTCATATATGTGAATACTGGTAGTTTGATTCAGTCGGAGTCCTGGAGGGGTAATTGGTAATACGACTTCAGTTGTCTTAATATGAATACTTTCGCTTAGCAAAGAATTTCTTGGTACAGACTCAGTTGGTGTACTTTTTATATTTTGTCTTCTGCTTAAGCTTAAAATGAATACTGTTGTTTGGATTCAGTTGAAGTCCTTGATAGGAAACCAGTGTTTCTGCTTCTGTATAAGCCTGGATATGAACACTTATTGCTATTCGCTCTGTTGGAACCCTTAATATATATATATATATATATATATATATATATATATATATATCTTGTATTTGGGCTTCTGTAGAAGTTAGTCGTGAATGCCATACGTTTCTACTTCTGAAGGAGTTCAGATGTGAACACGGTATGATATTGTTTGATTGGAATTTTTGGATTGATATGTATCATGTATCTTTCTACTTCTGTAGAAGTTTATTTGAAGAGTACCACATGGTTGGAATCCTTGATATGTGACTGGTGTTTCTACTACTGTAAGTCCCGTTATGATTTTACGATATCGACTGACCAATGAGAGTCCTTGATGTATCTAGTATTTTTAATTTCATTCAAAGTCAAGTTATGAATGTTGTTGTTATTATGAATACTAAATGTTATCAACTTTGGTGGAGACACGAAAAGTAATTTATGTCAGTAACATCCGTAGGAGTTCTCTTTGTGAGTACTTTTGGTATTCTTGATTTGTTGACATATGAATTCAACTTCAAATGAAACCTTTAATTTAAGTATTGGTTGAATTTGGCACTGTTCGAGCCCATGTTATGTTGTATGTTGGTTCGATTCTCGATTTTTGTCCTTGTTGTGTTTTAGTAGGGATTAAATTGAACTGAATGTTGATGTGAGTTTCGACTCAGTGGGATTGTTCTTGTGTTTGAACATGATTACGTCTTCTGTTAGCATGAATATCTAGTCTTGAGCTTGACTGAACTAAGGAGCTGTCGACTGCACCTCGACAGGCGATGGCATTGAATATCTTCTTGTTTGTCGCTTCGTATGGAAGGTTATGTGGAGTCTATTTGATAGATATTCATCACTGTTTTGGCGTGAGAGCTACTGTACTGCTAGTAAGCTACAGGAGTTTGTTATATTTAAACTTTAACAAAACTGTGGTTCTTCTTGTGGCTCGTCTGACTTATTCGTATGCGTATAAGGTGAATGCTTTACTTTCGAGGGGACGGTACAGTCATGAGCTTGTTGGAAGGGAAATAGGAATGACTCGTTTTCTTTCTCTTCTGTTGTAAAGTATATGTTGTTATATTTTTAACTAACCATTGGAACTGTTTTAACATCTTGATGGAATCATGATTTGTTATGATATTCATTTTACTATGTTGAATGTAATGATCTGTCTGATGTTTGTTGTCCTTGGAATTCAGATGGATAGTTGTTTGGGATACTTTCGTTCTTCTTGATTTCTAATATTTTGATGAAATATTTGAAAAGTATTTAGGACTATTCAGTAACGATAATATGAGTTACGCGTTTATAGTCATGTTTGTATTACAAAAGCATAGTCTGAAATATGTTTACTTGTTTGGTGAAATGATCTCATTTAAACAGGTTGTTTAATGAAAACAGTTGGTGGATTGCAATTGTTTTAAGAGTTAGTGCTTATCATGCTCAGCTTCATCGAATCGACCCATGTTGACAATTTTTTGCAGATGGTTCCGTAAGTGGTAAAAGCACGCAGATCTGATAGGATGTTCAGATTGTTTAATTTGGTTTTATGATGAATTACAGCTTGATTCTCTAAATGTACTATATGAGGAAAGATGTTCTTTTTCTGTTGAAATATTGTATCAAGTATGCTGAATGCATAAAATGTATTTGATTAGCCTGAAGGGAATAAAGAGAGATATTTGTTACTTATGTGTTTGTATTCTTATCTTGATAGTTTGACCTTCTTCGGTTCAAAGATCTTGAGAGCATTGTTATTATTGTATAATTTGGAGACTTTTGTGATTATCAATGTAAGCTTGCAAGAATAAGTGACTGAATACTTATGATTGTTTAGTAGTTCTAGTATGTTCTATCTAAAGCTAAAATTGGAATTTAGATCACCTGTTTTCCGGAAGCTAGGTTAAAATAAACCTGAGCAGGAAGTTAAACAAGCTGAATAAATTATTACTTCCTAGTCTTGACCTAAGTCAAGACAACGTTTAATTGGATTCTTAATCACTATATCTCGATATTAATAAGTAAGATATAAATTCAGTTATGAGAACTGATATAAACCTAAAAAGGGTTTGGTTAGCAATCTCATGTGAAGGATGAGAGTAATTGTCCAATTTCGTTGATATAGAATTATGTATATTCTATGAACTCCTTGATGGGACCTCTAGTCTTAATAACTTCTCTTGTGTATTGGGTTTTATTAAGAAAGGTCATTCTAAGGTGAGGAACCCAGGGATCGGGAAAGGCTAACCTTAGGGGAACGTCTTTTAGTATAATTTAAACTCAACGTGCGTAACACTTATTAATAAGTAGATCTTTTCGAGGTGGATTTAAAGGTTGACGGCACAAGTCAACTGCAGGGTTGTACCTTCGAGAAGATTAGGATCTTCTCGAAGATACAACAATGCAGGTGACTTATGACGACACCCTTTGCATTGATCGTTAAGATTTACACCTTAAACTCGAACAAGTTAACTCTGGGACTGATTAGGAATGTGGTCACGTTATAAGGCTGCCTAGAGACTGGGGTATCTTGACACACCGGTTTAACTAGGGTTGACCCAAAGATGTCGGGCCGTATCCCTAGTCCCTCGGGAGCATCCATATAACGTTGTCACCTTACTAATCCATTTCCGAGTGAATAACTTGGGATAGGAGAGACTGACAGAAGTCAGTATAAGACATTCTACATAACATAGGAATGGGGTGAAGGACGTATTCCAGATTGACGAGTATGCCGTCAAGGAATACGAGACATAAGCATTATGTTTCAAATCTTTGGCCAAAGTATCGCAAGCTGCTGATTGCGTTGTCCTAAGTCACCTAGTCTAAGGGATGAGATGCCGATGAATAATGGTAACAATTATTCAGATAGGTTCCTTAGACAGAGCATTCTGAATCCCAGATTAGGGAAGAGAGCCGCAAGAGGGATGTGTTAAATAAAAACGCTAACTCTTAATACACATGAATAGATCGGTAGATTACCGAGTCATGGAATGAATAGATCGGAGGTACTCCGAGTCATTACAGCTGCATATGGTTATCTGTTATAAGAATGGTTGCTTTGATTTGTGAGTTCTAAATTATGTATTTAGAACCAGGAAGCATTTATAAAAAAAAAAATAAAAAAAATGAAAAAAATTACTTGTTCTAACCTGGGGCTATCATGAATTGAAAGGAGTACATGAATTTTTGTGCAAAAATTAGAATCAAGCTAAATGAAGGTGCACGCTCGGTTGGGAAGAGTTTTTACAAGATGAATCCTAATATGCATGTCAAGGTAAAGGAAGATATTGATAAGATGCTAAATTATGGAATCATTGAACCTATTGAGGAGTCGAATGGGTTAGCCCTATGGTGATCAAGTATAAAGAAATATTTTAGAACCTGAATTTGTGTGGATTATAGAGGGTGGAATCCTACATGTGTAATATATCCTTTTCCCACACCTTTCACGGAAGAAATATTTGAAGGTGTTACGGGCGTGAAATCTACTCCTTCACTGATGGATTTTCTAGATATCATCGAGTGAGGATAGTTAAAGAGTCAAGAGAAGAAAACTTTTACCACATAATGGGGAAATTTTTCCTACACTGCAGTTATGCCTTTTGTATTAAAGAATGCACATGCACGGTATTTTTGCGCATTATTGTGTAGGCATTCCAGGAATTTATTCATAAGTTCTTGCAGGTTTATCTGGATGATTGGATAGTGTATGGGCTTGTGAAATATCATTGTGATGATTTGAGGATTATGTTTGAGAGATGTCGGCGGTTGAGCATATCTTTCAAAATTAAGAAGTACATTTTGCTACACCATTTGTGACTTTTTGGACATATTATCCGTAAGGAAGGCACTGTTAGTGTATCTTGCTAAGGTTGTTTTTATCTTAGATTTAGAGAAGCCTACTAACCAGAGCAAGGTGTGTAGATTCTTGGGGCACACAAGTTATTACAGGAATTTCATCAAAGGATATGCTAATATTGTTGTGCCTCTAGAATAATTATTGAAGAGTAAAGACAAGTTCCATTGGGGTGAGGTGCAACAACGTGCTTTTGAGACACTGAAGGAAAGGCTTACTACAATGCCTATTTTGTACTTTCCTTTTTGGACCAAACCTTTTCATGTGCATGTGGATGCCTCTAGTATGGCCATTGGCATGGTATTAGCCCATCTTGGAGAAGGGATTTTTGATCATCCTATTTGCTTTGCAAGTAGGAAGTTAACTCCAACAAAACAAAATTACACTACTAATGGAGTATGAGGCCTTGTCCATGATCTATGCACTACATAAGTTTCGACAATACTTGTTGGTAACACCTTTTATTTTCTATACAAATTACATGGCATTGAAGTACTTGGTGAAAGGGCCTTCTATAGGGGTGCATATGCCATTAGATTCTGTTATTTCAAGAATTTGATTTTATTGTGGTGGTTAAAAAGGACAAGAGTAATTATGGACCAAATCATTTATCAAGGATTAATACAAGTGAGGATGTGTAGATCATTGAGGACATAATTTCATACGCACATCTATTTAAATTAAACAATGTGCCCTTTGACTTAGAGTATATTGTTGTCTTTTAACTGGTGTGGCACCTAAAGGGATGAAGGATTTGGAAAAGAAACAACTTTTCATACGTGTCGTTTCTTACATGTTGATCAGTGGAGACTTATACAAACTAGGTTGGGATGAAGTTTTGCATCATTGTGTACTTGAGCATGAGTGGGAAGCTATTATGGAGGAGGCTCATGGTGGTATTGCAGGTGGACATTATGTAGGATATGTTACCATGCGCAATATTTTATTAGTTGGTTTGTGGTGGGAAACACTGCATAAGGATTGTAAATAATATTGTAAGGCTTGTGACCACTATTAGTGCCTTGGAAATCCACAGGCATAGAGATGTAATTCCTTTGAAGCCTATTCCTAGTGTAGAACCTTTTGAGAGTGGGAAATTGACTTTATGGGTATTATTCCCCCCATACGCAAGACTAGATCACACTATATTATAACTTATACAGATTATCTTACAAGGTGGGAAAAAGTGGCACCTACAAAGGATTACACAATAGCTACAACAGAAGGTTTTTATGGGAAAACATTATCGTAGGTATGGTTTCCCATTAAGTTTGACAAGTGATATGGGTACTCATTTTCTTAATGAAACCATCAGGATATTATTGGCTGAATTTATGGCATAACACCATAAAATAACACCTTATCACCCTCAGGAAAATGGAACTACTAAGGCCTTCAACAAGATATTGATTCATACCTTGACTAAACTTGTTGATGTTGGAAGGAAGGACTGGGTTGATAAAGTCTCTATTGTACTTTAGTCATATAAGACAACTTATAAGAGGTTGAATAAGGCCATACCCATTCGATTGGTGCTTGGCACATAGGCTATTATACCAATGCAATTCATGTTACCTTCCCTATGTATTGTGCGCACATGAGGTTTTGTTGATGAGCAAGAACTTGAAGAGAGAATTGACAAAATTTTGTAGTTGGATGAGAGAGGCGCGGTATAGCTAAATGGAGTTAGAAGAAAGAAAAATCTAGGTAGAAGGCATGGCATGATAGACATATCAAGGATAAGAAACTTTAAGTTGGACATATTTATGACTCAAAGTTCTTGTACCACCCTAGAAATCTTAAAGTGCATTGGTTGGGACCATATGTTATAACTTATATACTTGATTCAAGCACTTTCTAGTTAGAGGCACTAGATGGAACATGGTTTCATGGTTACTTTAATGGGAGTAGGCTGAAGCCCTACTATAAATAAGTCTTCTTGGTTTTTGTAATAAGGTAGTATTTCCACTTAGATTAGATTTCCTTAATGTATTTCCTTTATATGTGTTTCCTTTCATCATTGTTATGCTTTGTCAATTTAGTTCATTGTTTTGTGTAATAAGTGTGCTTGTGCACCAAAAGCTAATTACTATCTAAGTGTTTTCATGTGCAAAGGACTCGTCACATACCCTTAGTATGGGGTGGATTATATATAGGGTACATGGACAAGGTTGGAATGTTATACGAATTGGATATGGATAAAGAGACTTTGTGCACGTGCTTCAAGTAAAGATGCGTAAAGAGAAAGATTGCTCATAATTGAAAACCATGTATGGATGGATGGAAACACAATATAACGTGAGGTAGGATGTAGCAAAGTGGAAACTACTTAGTGAAGGTGCAGTGGTGAAGTAATTTGGTGCATGAAGGTGCATGAGAGGAGGTATGTGGTGAGGAGTATTAGGCACGCCGAGAATATTATGATTGTGGCATGGAAAAATAAGCACGGAAAATTAAAGAAACATCAAGTTAATGTGAAGTACGGTGGTATGTGGCTGAAAGCAATAAATGTAGATTTTTTTGAAAATATATATAAGGAGGTGTTGGGAAATCATTTTTACCTTTGCGATCAAGAGAATTCGATTGAGTTGAAGAAGAGTGAGTTGTGAAGTGCAAAGAGCTATTGTGTGAACTAAACCAGAAGGATTTTAGCATGGGATTGATTGACGCTCCATTATAAAGGAGTGTTTTAGTGAAGAAAAGGCATGCAAGGAAGAGAAATTATCTTTTAGTGTTCGAGTTGAAGCTAGGGCACACATAATTGAGTCAAGGCACGGAAGTTTAAGTTATAGAGCTTAGATCTAGTAAAAGAACATGCCTTTATTGAATCCATGGCACCTAAGAGAGCACCTGGAGCAGTCATAAGTGGGAAGAAGTAGAAGGAAGTCAAGGTTGAAGTGTAAGACACCCCTGAAAGCTGTTTCTCTGGAGATGCAATACCTAGAAGGGGTTTATATGGGTCGCGATTGGGACTCACACATTCACCTGGTGCAAAGTGAGTGATTACAATCACAGAACAAAGGATAATAAGGATGAACTAGATAATTTGTTGGTTAGTGAAGACAAACAAGAGAACAATGGATGATATGGCTATATATGATGATGCGGGTGAGAAGCTGTTGAAAAGGTGGGATTTTTATAGTTGTATGAACTCCCCTATTTTGGAAAACTAGAAAAATTATACTAGTGGTTAATGAGAAGAGTCCATGAGGAATTATTCTATTTTGTTAGGTGACGAATGAGGATCACCATGCCCCTAATTAGGATTTGAAAGGACTTAGGAGTTTAGGTATCGAAATGAGCAAAGTGACCTCACCGATAAAGATGAAATAATTTCAACAAGGAAAGTAATGGGTTACATTAAGGAGGGCACGGAATGGACATTACCAAGTTGCATAAGTATTCGAGAGGTTCAAGAAGCAAGCATACCTCCTCACAAAGCTTAATAACTAGGAGCGATGGTCATAGGTAAATACATTGTGGTTGCACATAGCAAATAAAATGACTGAAGGTGTAGTTTACAACTTAGTGGGTTTCATTGTTGAAACCATCATTGAGGAAGCACACCAAGGTGAGAAGATAATTTTTGGCACGATCTTGTTATCTCTTGTGTTTTTAGAAATTGGAGTGCCCGATGGGCCTAAGGAAAAATATGGCAATATCATGAGGAGAAGAAATATCTTGCAGAGATATTTTCTAAGTATACATGTGATGGGACCATGAGTGGACCCTTTAAGCAAAGTTGTGGTATGAGTGCCTCCACGCCACGTTTGAGGAGGAATGGAGAATACCCAAGGATTTACCTTCGGTATTAGATAAACAAGTACAATTTGTAATGTATCGAAATTTTGTATTGGGTGTTTTAGGATGAAGGATGGGAAGTGGAGCCCTTGGTGTAAGCTCCCTTATGCCTTCATTGTGTGCTACTTCCAAGCATCTATACATAGGTTTTCGACGTGCGCTAGTTGTTTTTCAATGTAGATAAGGTAGACTGTGACTACCACACCCTCAGGAAGACTTACGTTTATCTCGTAAGTCTTCATATATTGAGAGATAATTTCAGATGATATTAACATGAAGGCAATGAGTTTGGCCATTGGGAAATGGGGAAACCCTTGTATATATCCAACTCAAGCCTAGGTTAGAAAATGGGAGATATGTGGAAAATGAATTCAAGCTCCCTGGACCACCCAAGGGGAAGCATACAATTGGTACACTACAAGATGAAGAAGACACCTTGCCCCTTGAGGAAGAATAAATTTAGGAAGATAGTGGTGGCTTGGAGCACAGGGGCAGAAAATAGCCTACTATTGGAGAGAAATGAGAGCGCAAGGTAACCCCTCCACTACAAAAAGAAGATGAAGTGTTGGAGATAGGCACAATGGAGGTAGACATAGAACAGACTACTAAGGAACCTCAATTTAAAAGAGTACTAAGAAGAACAAGGACTTAGGGCACGAGGACATCATAACCCTTAGGAGGTCACCAAGAACTTCACCTATGAAATTAGAACCTGAAAAGAAGAAAAGGTGCAAGTACATTCCTCGGAGGGATGATGAGGAGGATAGATCTAGAGACATCATTCCAAATACTCCAATTAGATCGAGGATATAGAAGAGCCTCTCGGAAGAGGAAGTGAAGAAATATGAAGAGGAGTTGAAGGAGCAGAACATAGATAGTGGGGACATTGGCCTAGAGATAAGTGAAGATAAGGGTGAGCCATTGGGTGTAACCCTACTACATAGATAGTGAAGGACCGTATTATATTAAAGTGCCTAGATTCCAAAAGGTAAGTGATCAAGAAAGGGAATGTAGAAGAGACATATAAGACACCATCTGCTGGGTATGTTAATCACTTTGGATATCAAGGACTTGTATGGATGGGAGCTTATGGATGCGGAGATAATGACGACACACACAAGGAAACAATTATCATGGATGATGTAGAATCATATAGATGAGCATGCTTTCAATGTACGTGAAGAGTTGTGTCTTTTGCAGATTGAATAAAACACCCCATTCGTGTCATGTACCTATTAATTCCATTGTCATGTTAGATGAGAAGGTAGGCAATGCCCTAACTAGAGTATCTCGTTGAAGTTACACACGTAACATTAATAAAGCTGCCAATCATTAGAGCAAGATTGAATGATAATAAGGACAAGGATACTAATATCAAGTGCCTAATGGTAGTAAAAGAGACAGCTAAGGTGATTGGGCATTTGATACTCAATATGGTAGAAAATTGGTGATGAGATTGTGAGAAAGAGGTTAGATTTGGAGGACAAAGTTGCAAAGGAGTTTCCATCCACTTTGCACTATTTACACACATTAGTTCACATGATCCTGGATGAAGGGCCCATGAGAATTACAAAACCCAAGGATGTTGCAAAACAATCACAAAAGGCTAAGGCAATAGTAGCGTGCAAGATTACAAGCTATGAGGCCTTACTACAGACCTTGAAGGATGAGTTAAAGAAGGCATATTTGGCATTAAACATGTGTGCAGCCCCTAGATGTGATTATCAAGATAAGAACCATGGCCGAAGAAGATGAGGTTGTAAAGCAGTAAAGAATTAAACACTTGGACATGTGGAGAGGATTATGTTGATAATGTGAAAAGCTTGACAGCTTGCAGCAGAGCTTTGTAACCCACATAAGGAGAAAATAAAGGACATTGGTAAACTAGTAGTACAAAAAATGGATTTCATGGAAGGGATGGTCTCAATTCTAGCCAATGTTCTCAAGATACTACAAAATGAAGGTGAGAATATGACACTTGATGAAATGGAGGTAGACTTCAGAGACGTCCAGATAAAACTAGTAAAGTGCTAAGTGACTGGAATGACTTGGAGGTGGAGATAAAAAATGAATATCCATAGTTGATCCTCCCTATGGAAGAGTAGGGTACCAAGTAAATTTTATCATTCTCTTGTACAAAGTGATTCCTTTATTCTTTCATTTATTATTCTTTGTTCATGGAGAGATAAGTTGTGATTACCCATTCTAGGGATGAAATGAAATTAGTGTGGGGTAATGTTGGGCTAATGGAATATATCCTAAGTATGGACAACGTAGAAGGATTGGGCACATGGACAGAGAGCACGTAGATGCTTGTGGAAGTGTACTTGAAACAGGGTGTACCTGTGAAGGTTTGAATCAGGACTTAGCCATTTTGTAGATTGAGGCTAATTATAGACATGGAGTGCAGAGAATGTTTTGTAGAAGACTTGAAGAGCATGCAAAGGCTATTTTGGATGAGTAGAAGATCAAGTGTCATGCATAGTTTTTGAGCTAATAATAGGATTATACCATTGTTGTATTATTAGATGATCTATTATTAATGAGCTTGCATGCTCTTGTATTTATTATGTAAGGGTGCATGGCTATTATTAGCATGTAGTCTATTTTTGAAGGTGCATGGGCGGTGAAGGGAAATTCCCCACCCCTATAAATATGTATTGATTTACACGATTTTGTGAGTTCGATGTTTTGTAGATTTATGTTGCGAGTTTGTGAGTGTGCATGACTATGATGACTGTGTTATGGATGTATGAAGATTTTGTGTTTTACAACAATTAATATAATGGATCTTTGTGGCTGGATATTGATTGTAGACACATCTGTGAATGGATCTTGCATAGTGTTGGTTGTCAAATTAGGACTTTAATGAAAGCAATAATTAAGGGACAGAAAGTCCCTCCTCTTTAATGGGAGAGGTGCCCTTATTGAAAGCAAGCAACAAAACTATTTACAAATGTACAACTTTCTACTTTGATGAGGAACTCTGATATCATGAAAGTGTTTTAATGCAAAGATAGATGATCAATACAAAAGAATAGAAGAACTAAGGGAGAGAAAAGGTAGAATATAGCAGCATCCCGAGAAATATAGATAGCAAAATAGTTCCTTATAAATGTTGTGTAATGATAATATATAGAACATAATCATTCATATCAAACCACCAAATATTATTTCATAGACACAAAGTTCTAGAAATGACATCCATAAGAATACAAAGCTTCTTAATGCAATAAATTAATGATTCACACACTTTAGACAAGCCAAGAGAGAATAAATCGATGCAGATAGAAACAGGAAGGGAAATATTTTGTATTGATAGCTTTTGATTCTTTTACACTTTCAAAAATATCAAATTTCTAGCCCCATAGAATGGTTTGGAGAGCCCAATATATAGCTTACAAAGTGGTTACATGGTAACCATTTCTTTTAACTAAAATATTAATTAAGGAAATACACAATATAAAGTCCTTAATTAAATTACAAGGAGATCTCGAACCAAAAATAGAAGAAGAGAGTCAAGAGCCAGAAGTAGAGACATCCGGTTGCGGGCTGAGGGGGCCACTATTTTGAGGATCTGATTCCTGAATCTCTTCAATGCTTCTGCTATCTCCATGCCCCTTGGAATCGTTATGTTGGAAGTAGCATGAGTCCATGTGCCTAGGAGTTTCTCCATATCCTGTTTTGAACTCGGTGTGATCCAAATATTCCTTATTAACCTCGCTATAGTTAAATGGAGGAACAAACATCTTTCATTTTCTCTTTGGTGATTGACTCTTCCTTGAACAAATTATCCTTGACAAAGGCTTTAAACTGAGCCTTGATTTCTTAGAGAGAGAAGAAAACACCTATGGTTTCATCCTGAAAATGGCAGTGGATATCTTTGAAGGTGGATACAACACAAGTTTTAAAAGACTCCCCTTTTTGCCATACATTCCTCAATTCTCCCAGTGCTTCTTCCGAACCTTTATTTTCCACTTGATGCTAAAGATCCATGTCCTTGACAAGTTATTCTTGACATCATCAAACACATTGTTGGCCAACAGGATTCTATCATCAGTTTGACCCATCAAAAAGATCTGTGATACACCCACTCCAGACTTTCAATTCCTTGTCCATAGCCTTGATTGAAGAAGTGAATTTCTACTACAAGCTTGATCACCTTCTCATTAGTTTTGAAGGCTTCCTCAATGAATTTTAAACCTGCTACAGTCATATCATCCACCATGGCCTCAAAAACCTTCCCATAAGTAGAATACTTATGAATTTCTTTGATGGTTTGGACCTCATCCTGACTGAGAGCTATGGAAGGTGGGAGAATGGACAATGGGGTTGGATCAAAACCTTTATCCTTTGCTAACAATGATCTGATAAAGTTGGAAAGAACTTGGTTCATTCTTCTAACTGCTCCATGGTTTTCTTTCCTTTCTCCACCTGCATTCAATAACCTTAGTGATGGTTTCTCGAAGGTTATGAACTTCACTCTCAAGTGTGTATTCTCCCATTGGAATTCTAGAAATCTCCAAGTCAGAAATCAAAAGATCTTTCTCTTCTTTATCCACTTTAGGTTTTGCAACCTCCGAGAACCGGTGACCTTGAGCATCAGTTACCAACCTCAAAGTAGTATTTTCTTTCTTTTCTAGAGGAGGAGGTAGTGCCAAGCAAATCTGCCACAACATCAAAGTTAGGCCCTGTTAATTGGGAGGAAGACTTTCTTTTATTGCTTTGTCAACTAGGGGCTAAACCCACCAAAGGAAGAAGAAGAAACATAAGGAGCAAGGGGCCCGAGTGCAAGTGAACTCATGGTGCACAAAGTATGAACCACTATTGTCTCTGTGGAGAAATGATTGCAACCCTAGGAACTTCTCTTGCAAAGGATTCGTTAAATTCAAAACTTCATCCTTCGTACTTCACTCTATTTTAGGAGTGGTTCTAGGGGTTTCTTCTGGGTCTTTCATCTCATCATCCTAATTCTCACTTAGAAAAATAATGTTCTCTCGGCCCATTAGGCAATTATAATTTCCCAGGAAGAGTCTCTTCCTCGATCGGTTCTTGCTTAACTTATTTGACCTTCTTCTGATACACTCTTTGGAAGAGGAAGGATTAGACAAATCGGGTTCTTTCATCGAAGAGGAAGGGGGAGTTTTCTCAATTGTCTTAGTGCTAGGCGTATGTACTTCCTTCCTAGGTGTGGAAGTCTCTCTTGAAGAGGATCTACCTTTTCTCATCCTGAGTTCACGTACCTTTCTGTCAAACCAAATCTTGGTTCTAACGATGACATGGGTGATTATCTCACTCAAGTCATCTCTTTCCTTGACATACCAATCTATTGTTTCCAGAGGAGTGTGCTTGATTGATATTTCATACTCAAAGTATCCTTAAGACCCTCATGAACCTAGTAGAGGTTGAGGTCTATGATTTGTTGTAGAGACAATCTACCAAAATGCCTCCTCCTTGCTTTAAAATCATCAAGCACAATCAGCCCAATAATCCTCAGTATCAGGATGGTGATGATAAGTTATTTTGAGATTTTGATCAATGAATTTCTTTAGATCAAAGCAAGTCTTGGGCTTGAAGAAATGAACTGTAAGAGGAGTAATAGCCCTTTCTATATTTTGGGCATCTAGAGTTGTCTCTGCATGTATAATTCCCCAAGGTGATAGGGAAATGAAGACCTATAATCTTCTTATCTCGGTAAGTTCTATGGAGTTTATCCAACTATCTGCATACCTCAACCAAATCCATTTTTTCATTACAGAACATGGGAAGCTTGAGAGGTGTACTTTCAAAACAAGCCAGCTTGATGTATGAGAACTTTCTGAATTGAATGAAGAAAGCCCCATACTTGGTTATCAAAGCCTTAGCCTCATCAGAGAATCTTCGCATAGTGTCACCCTCCAAGAGTCTCACAATGTACATGGTGAAGGCATCATTTACCCTTCTAAAATTATGATTATTGTCCTTGAGGGTAAACTGAGGGCAATATGTGTAGATGGGCTCATCCTTCTTTCCTTCAATGAAAGTGAAGCCAAACCACTCGCGAGATGCTGCCAAGGTGTACATGAGATAGGAGGTCATGTAGAAATTTTTGGTCTTGCTGAACATTTGACAATTGTTCAGTCAGGTTTCCATAGATAATCTCAGCCCAATTTATGTTTTTCTTACCCTCGCATAGATGATGTTTATGAAAGGGAACATCCAAAAATGGAAGTCATTGGTAGAGGGCATTCCCATAATCCGTAGGCAAGAAGAGTGATGAAATATGATAGTTCCTCATTGAAATCAACCCTGAACAATGCCTTAGAGAGTCGAGACACTCCCTTCTTAGGGAACTTTAGCCATGACTTATTACTCAAGCTTTGTACTTCTAGTTATCTTGATAAAAACAGATCCTGAGCTTGAGTGAGAGTGAGAACAATGGAGTCTTCTATTTCGGGGATACGTAAGGCGCAATGGACGATGGCGCGGTGTCAATTTTCTGCAATCAACTCACCATGCACATTGACAACCTCCTTGGTGTCCTGGATTGAAATTAGCCCCCGCAGTGAGCACAGTGTCGGCACATTGCACAGAGAGAGGAAAACCAACGGCATATGTGATTCCACTATCATTTATCATTTGAGCCATGGGAGCAGGGTTGTTGCATGCTAATCTACCCCAAAAATCATCGAAATCCAAATGTCAAACTTCACTATCTCCAATATTGGGTACAAAGGTCTCCAAAGGGACAGGTGCTTGTGTCCTTGAAACTTAATCTTCATCTTGATAGTGAACAGAGGAATGGGCTCTAAAGAACAGATTCACGACAAAAATTACAAAGAGATACAGGAAGGTGGAAAAATGACTCAATTTACAAAAGCGTGGGCAATATGTAATGAGCCAAAGCAATGTGACAAGTGCATAGATGGTGGCCCCTTTAAATATCCATTCGGGGAGAGGAAGATCATAAATGCACATATAATACACCTTGCATCGACTCAAAAAGGTGAAAAGTGGGAAAAGTGAAAAAAATGGCCTAAATGGTGCATCGGACATTGGGACATTAGGGACGTGAAGAGCCGATTCAGTCGACAAGGTGATGTGGGGAATTCGGGCCAAAGAGCACGGGGCGATCAAAGGACACGAAACATGAAGGATGAGAAGAGTTGATTCGGCCGATGCGAGTGATGGGGAATCAATGAAATGGAGGCTCAAGTGCATTTGGGACATATGAGCCAAAAAGTCCGAAAAAGCCAACGGACAAAGACTTGTGAGGAAATCAGCCAATCGGCGAATAGGAGGCCCATCGGTATTTAGGACATGAGGGACAAAAATGTCCAACAGACCCGCAAGTCACTAAAATGACCCCAAGAAATGAAATTCCACCATTACTTGAATTTCTTACTTCACTAAAACACTTCAAGGGTGCCAACTCAAAATTTTCAAAATTTTCAACTTTCAAAAGAGGGGAATTTTGAGGGGACAATAGCTAGCTCTTTCTAGGGATGACTTGACTAGATCACAGGAATGAGGCAAGACAAGAATCCAAGAAAAACTCTGGGGAAGAAGACCAGTGCCTTATCCATTGGGCAATAGAGTCAAAGGAAACACATGAAAAAACAACAAAACAAAGGCAAGGAAAAGCAAACACACACTATACATAATATACAAAGGACTTCCTATTCACCTAGGATTTGAACAATTTTAGGTACTACCCACTATAAGGAAGTGGGAGAGAAGATCCATCCATGTAATCAAGATAGAAAGAATTTTCACCAGAAAAGTGCTTGATTCTAAAAGGACCAAGCCAAAGAGAGTCAAACTTACCATGGCTTCCTCGAGGTTCATGCCTTTTATCCCATAGTAAAACAATGTCTCCAACTTTGAAATCTCTGGATCTAGTTTTCTTGTCAAATAAATATTTCACCTTCTGCTGATGGGTAGAGATCCTATCAAAACCAAGCATGTCTTCATCTAGCTTATGGAGATACATGATCCTCTTATCTAAAGAATCACTGAAACTGGGGTCCTCAATAGCTTTCATCAAATGCAAAGTCTGGTAGTTCCACTGTCACTGGTAGTTGAGCTTCCACACCATACACTACTTGAAAAGGGGACATCCCAATTGCTCTTTTGGGTGTAATCCTATCCACCCAAAGAGCATCATAAAGCTTTTTGTGCCAATTCCTTTGAGATTCATTTACAAGATTTCTTAATGGTCACCAAATTCTTGTTTGTTGATTCTACCTATCCATTCCCTTGAGGATAGTAATCTAAAGAATGAGTGAGGGAAATTCCATACCCATAGCAGAAATTCATCATCTCAGTAGAAGAAAAATTGGAAGCATTATCAGTCATGATCTTGTTTGGTACTCCAAACCTTACCAAGATGTTTTCTTTGATGAAATTACATACTACCTCAGAAGTAGTACTTTTAACTAGGATGGCTTCCACCCACTTGGTGAAATAATCTGTGGTAGTCAACACATGAGTATGTCCTGCACTTGAAGATGGGTTGAGTGTTCCAATGAAATCCAAACCCCATTGTTGAAAGGGTTCTTCGATCACAACTGGCTTAAGTGGTAAAGCAGCCAACTTAGGTCTTCCCACAAAGGTTTGACAAGCTTCACACTTGTCGACCCACTTTGATGCATCTCTAAAAAAGTAGGCCAATAGTACCCTCGCATGAAGAATTTTGTGAGTAGTGGACGGATGAGAAATGACCCCCACAAGCTTGATCATGAAAGGCTGAGAATAACTTCTTTTGTTGCTCTTTGTCAACACACTTCAAGAATCTTCCATCCACTCCTCGCTTGAACAAAGCATTCTCCCACAACACATATTGTGTTGACCTTAACTTGATAGCTCTCTTCTCCTTGGTAGTTAAGTGAGATGAACACTCACCATAGGTGAGGAAGTGAGCAATGTCAGCGTACCATTCATCTGTCAAGCTGAGGAACAAAACAATAGGGACATCAACTTCATCCTTAGGCAACTCATGACCAACTCCTTCAAAGAATGAGTTCACACAAGCCTTTACCCCAAACTAGCTTCGTTGGTCTGATGTCAAGATCATACTCCTAAACCTTTGCTACCCAATTTCCTCTCTTGGTTCCAAACTCTTGTTGTGTAAGAATAGACTTGATAGTCGTATCGGGCACAAGCACAATAAAGTGAGAGTTAAGAATGTAAAATCGAAACTGCTTAACAGCTTTAACCACTACAAAAGCATGTTTCTCCATCATAGTGTACTTCAACTCATGATTTTTCGAATATAACTCATGAATGCAATTGGGAGCTCATGATCTTCAGAATCTTTCTGAGTCAACACAGCGGCCAAGGTACTCTCTATGGCATAGCAATAGATAATAAAATCTTTGCTAAAATCTGGACATGCTAAGATAGGAGTCTTAGCAATAGCTTTCTTAATGCCTTCAAATGCTTCCTTTCCTTCAGAGGACCAACCAAATGTTTTCTTTCCTTTCATCATTTGGGAAATGTTCAAATTCAGCTCTGTAAAATCAGGGATGAATCTTCTCAGGAAATTGATCTTACCAAAGAAAGAGTGCACTCCCTTTTTGCTTGTGGGAAGAGGAATCATTGGATGGCTTGAACTCATTTAGGATCAATCTTGATTCCATCTTTGGAGACAACATGTCCCAACAAAGCTTGCCCTCTATGACACAAAAGATATATTTCTTGGGATTCAGAGAAACTCCATGTTCTCTACATTTTAAGAGGACTATTTCAAGATGTTGAAAGTGATCTGCTCTAGTTTTGGAAAACATGGTTAAATCATCTAGATACACAACAATACATTTTCCTTTCAAACCTCTGAAAGCAAAATCCATTTCTCTCTGAAAGGTGGCACCAACATTAATGAGGCCAAAGGGCATCCTCTTGTAGGAAAAAGTACCCCAAGGGGTGGTAAAGGTAGTCTTGTGCTGATTTGCAGTATTGACTTCCACTTGGTTATATCCTGAGAAACCATCAAGCATGGACAACATTTCTGCACTTGTGATAGCTTGTAACACCTAGTCCATCATGGGTAGGGGATAGTTGTCCTTCAAAGAAGCCCTGATTTAGATTCTGAAATCAACACAAATCTGAATCTCACCATTTTTCTTCTTGACAGGTACAATATTAGCAATCCATGTTGAATGATGAATGGGGAAGATGATCTTGGCTTTCAACAACTTTTGTATCTCTTGGAAGATGGTGTCAAAAATCTTTGGATTGTACTACCTTTGCTTCTACTTGAAAGGTTTAATCCTAGGTTTGAGGGGAATGAAGTGTTGCATTTCTTTTGGCTAGAAAGCTTTTGATCATCATAAGAATAAGCAAGGACATCAACATACCTCTTCAAAAGATTTACCACCTTCTTCTTCTCCTCGTTCAAGCACTTTCTAACGTTCACCATTTTGGGTTCGACAGGCTCCCAATGTTAATCTTTTCACATTCAACAAACTGTTGAGCTCCTTTGGAAGCCTTAGACTTGACATATCTATCATGTTTATCAAACAATTCCTCCAGACTTACCAGCCCTTTAGGGATCTTGTTACCTTTTAGTTTGATGCAGCCATCTTGATCCATCTCCTCCTTGACACCTTCCTCATTGGAAGAGACACTCTCTCGAGGTAGATTATCACTTCCCTCAAAATACAATTGGTCAAAGTTATCCCTAAGCTCCAGGAAAGAGAGAAAATGCTGATCGTCATTGAAAACTTGCCAGTTGTTTGCATTATCTCAGTATGCTTGGTCTATGGATCATTTCAATGGTGAATTTTTCCTGAGAGAAATCGGGATGAGGTATCAACAAAGACCCTGAAATAGCTAGGGAATCAGCTCTAGTGTTCTTCTCCCTTGGCACCACTTCAATGGAGAAGGCATCAAGGAATTCAATAGAATCCTAGACCAGATTCCTATAATGCTTCAACCTTCTATTCTTCACTTGGAAAAGGTCTCTGACTTGTTTGAAAACTAGTTCCACATCACCATGAGCTAGGAGGTTCCTCACACCTCTTTCTTTTTCCATGTTCAGTCCAAGAATGAGAGCTTCATATTCTGTTGTGTTATTTGTATTTTCAAACTGTAGTTTGAAGGAGAAAGGATGAATCTTTCCTTCTGGAGATATCAATACCACACCAGCCCCAGCACCAACTGAAGAGAAACTTCCATCAAATTCCAAATTCCAAATGCTATTAGGATCATGGAGCACTTCTTTGGGACGTTCGCCTCATCCTGAGACATGATCATGTAGTTGCCATGCCCAATATCTTCATAAAGTATTTGTGCCTTGGGATCATCTGTCTTTTGCACAATATATTCAGTTTGCTTCTCGGGCAACAACTTCTTCATCTTTCCATTGACTGGTATAAGGGCATGTGACCAATCCATTTGAATTTCTCCTCCTACATCCTTACAGAAATTCCTACTCAACAACATGCCATATGAAGGAGGAATATCAGCTACCAAAATAGTAGCTAAAACCTTTTTCTCTGGTAAAGCAACAAAATCTACTTGTGCATCCTTAATTCTTCCGACCAAAGGCACCTCCCTACTCTCCATGGAATAACAAGAACCAAAAGTATGTGTGAGGGTAAGACCCAAAGCATGAGCCACTTTGGCAGGCATGACATTGTCCGATGCTCCCTGCTAAGTCTATGGCCAGCTATGAGGAGGGTCACATAGAATGGTTTGATTTTCTCATTAGGTGAGGTGACTACAGCCACAAGGTTTGGTTGGGGTGTAGAAGAGGGAGTGGGAAAAATACCTTTAGAAGTGTTGGATGAAGTTTTGGAATGGGAATTGACAAAGTGGACCATTTTGGAAAAGGCTTTTGGATGGGTTTGATAAAACTCAGCCTCTAAAATTTGGATTTTTTTCTTCTTAAGGTGATCAATGATATCAAAAGATCTAGAGGTGGATGGGGTATCATCACTAGGAATCCTAGGCTTATCAGGTTTTGAAGCTGGAGAATAAGAAGTTTTAGAAGCAGGAGTAGAAGAAGAAGAATTAGCAAAACTCACCTTTTGCGTGGATGTAGTGGGAATAGGAGATCCTCTTCTTGCAATTATTGGAATAGTCATGGGATGCTCCTTGGATTTTTAGTGGGATGCATCACTTTTCTCTCTTGTTTTTCTACTCCCGAGTCATAATAAGCATATGACTCACCATTCATCTCTGCCACTACTTCATCATAATCATCTTCTTCATCAATTCCCTCAATAGTGAGGAAATTAACTTGAGATTCATCAAGTTCTTCTAGTTCTTCCTCATCCTCTTCTCCAGGTTATTCAAAATCTTCATTAAACTCTTTGTCATTAGGTTCTTCAACTTCACAAGTTACATTAATAGGGACCTTGATGGGTGGTCCTTCAATTGCCAACCTTGTCTGAGAAGAAGGCAAATGGTTTCTAGGCTGAAAGTTCCTCCTTGGAATGTCTTGATAAGGAGCATGTTGAGCCAATTGTTTCTTGATGGCAATGAGGTCATTGGCAAGCTTCTATACTAACTGATCTGCATTAGCTCCAGGAGTAGAGGAAGAAGAATTTTAGATTTGGAAGAGTCTCTTCTCAATTTTCCAGACATGATCAGGTCATCCTCAACACTGATGGCTAATCTCTGATCAGCATCCAAAGTTGTAAGATTGGCTCTTCTCAGCGCATAGCTTACTTCAGAAATTGAGCATTTAGGAAGAATTTTTTTAATTTGATCCACAAGATGGGTGTCTGGTGGGATCTTGTTAATCATCTTATTAAACTTGGCCAAAAATTATCTCATGGGCTCTTGTGGTTCTTTCTTGATTTGAGAAATCTGGGCTAGCAAAGCATGCACATCTTTAGTAGGTTTAAAATAGTTCTCAAATCTAGTTCTCATGGTAGTCCAATTAGTGATGGCCCCAGTGGGAGATGGTAAAACCAATCTACCGCATTGTCCTACAAAGTCTCCATAAAAATCCTTACAGAGACATCCTCATGTTTAACTCCAAGGACTCCACATGCAACTATGAAGGCTGTAATGTGTTCATCAGGATGTGCCTTACCATCACCTTTGAACTTGGGAAATTTCTTTCTGTTACCCCTGGGTAACTCATGCAAAGGTTGAGGGAGGGAAAGAGGCCCAACTCATTGGCCCCAAGGTAATGGAACTGCCATCCTTGGAAAAATTACTTGAAGTGGAACTGAAACACCAAGCAAGAATTAAAGCACAAAGATTAGGGCTGAGTTGTTCTTAAGGAATACCACTCCCAAAAGCTCTGTCTTCAACAGGAGGTGTGCTTGTGGAACGAGATCTTCTATTTCTCCTTATTGAAGGAAGGGGAAAACCTTGTTGCTCCAGGAGTTGAAACTGAGAATATTCAATTCCAAGAGCCCTTCTTCCACGAGTAAATCTTAGAGTCGCCAGATCAAAAATGATCAAGAAATTGTTCTTTAAAACTGGAATTCATTGAAATGAATCCCCAGTAGAGTCACCAAAACTGTTGGTTGTCAAATTAGGACTTTAATGAAAGCAACAATCAGGGGACAGAAAGTCCCTCCTCTTTAATGGGAGAGGTTCCCTTATTGAAAGCAAGCAGCAAAACTATTTACAAATGTACAAATTTCTATTTTAATGAGGAACTCTGATATCATGAAAGTGTTTTAATGCAAAGATAGATCATCAATACAAAAGAATAGAAGAACTAAGGGAGGGAAAAGGTAGAATATAGCAGCATCCCGGGAAATATAGATAGAAAAATAGTTCCTTATAAATGTTGTGTAATGATAATATATAGAACATAATCATTCATATCAAACCACCAGATATTATTTCATAGACACAAAGTTCCATAAATGACATCCATAAGAATACAAATCTTCTTAATGCAATAAATTAATGATTCACACACTTTAGACAAGCAAGAGAGAATAAATCAATGCAGATAGAAATAGGAAGGGAAATCTTCTGTATTGATAGCTTTTGATTCCTTTACACTTTTAAAAATATCAGAGTTCCAGCCCCTTAGAATGGTATGGAGAGCCCAATATATAGCTTACAAAGTGGTTACATTTGGTAACTGTTTCTTTTAACTAAAAGATTAATTAAGGAAATACACAACATAAAGTCCTTAATTAAATTACAATGAGATCCGAACCAAAAATAGAAGAAGAGAGTCAAGAGCCAGAAGTAGAGACATCCGGTTGCTAAGGGGGGCCACTATTTTGAGGATCCGATTCCTAAATCTCTTCAATGCTTCTGCTATCTCCATGCCCCTGGGAATTGTTGTGTTGGAAGTAGCATGAGTCCATGTGCCTAGGAATTTCTCCATATCTTTTTCAAACTCAGTGTGATCCAGATATTCCTTATTAGCCTCGGCTATAGCTGAATGGAGGGAACAAACATCTTTCATTCTCTCTTTGGTGATTGACTCTTCCTTGAACAAATCATCCTTGACAAAGGCTTTAAACTGAGCCTTGATTTCTTGGAGAGAGAATAAAACACCTGTGGTTTCATCCTGAAAATGGCAGTGGATATCTTTGAAGGCAGATACAACACAAGTTTTAAAAGACTCCCTTTTTGCCATACATTCCTCAATTCTCCTAGTGCTTCTTCCGAACCTTTATTTTCCACTCGATACTAAAGATCCATGTCCTTGACAAGTTATTCTTGACATCATCAAACACATTGTTGGCCAATAGGATTCTATCATTGGTTTGACCCATCAGACGAAGATCTGAGATACACCCACTCCAGACTTTCAACTCCTTGTCCATAGCCTTGATTGAAGAAGTGAATTTCTGTTGCAACTTGATCACCTTCTCATTAGTTTTGAAGGCTTCCTCAATGAATTTTAAACCTACTACAGTCATATCATCCACCATGGCCTCAACAACCTTCCCATAAGTAGAATACTTATGAATGTCTTTGATGGTTTGGACCTCATCCTGACTAAGAGCTATGGAAGGTGGAGAGAGCCAATGGGGCTGGATCAAAACTTTATCCTTTGCCAACAATGATCTGATAAATTTGGAAAGAACTTGGTTCTGTTCTTCCAACTACTCCATGGTTTTCTTTCCTTTCTCCACCCATTCAATAACCTTAGTGATGGTTTCCCGAAGGTTATGAACTTCACTCTCAGGTGTGGATTCTCCCATTGGAATTCTAGAAAGCTCCAAGTCAGAGATCAAAAGATATTTCTCCTCTTTATCCACTTTGGGTTTTGCAACCTCCAAGAACTACTGGCCTTGAGCATCAGTTACCAACCTCGAAGTAGTATTTGCTTTCTTTACTAGAGGAGGAGGGGTAGTGCCAAGCAGAGCTACCACAACATCAAAGTCAAGCCTGTTAATCGGGAGGAAGACTTTCTTTTCTTCACAACTAGGAGCCGAACCTAGGCAAAGGAAGAAGAAGAAACAAAAGGATCAAGGGGCCCGAGTGCAAGTGAACTCATGACACTCAAAGTATGAACCACTATTGTCTCCAGTGGGGAAGTGAATGCAACCCTAGGAACTTCTCAGAGGAGTCTATTAAACTTGGAAGTTCGGTCCTTGGTCCTTCCTTCTCTACTTCAGCAGTAGTTTCAGGGGTTTCTTCTGGGTCTTTCATCTCATCATCATCATTCTCACTTAGAACAATAATGTTCTCTAGCCCAATAGGCAATTCTGACTACTCCAGAAGAGTCTCTTCCTCGATCGGTTCTTGCTTGACTTCTTTGACCTTCTTCTGATACACTTTAGTGGAAGAGGAAGGAGTAGACAACTCAGGTTCTTTCATCGAATAGAAGGAGGAGTTTTCTCAAGTGCCTCAGTGCTAGGCGTATGTACTTCCTTCCTAGGTGTGGAAGTCTCTCTTGAAGAGGATCTACCTTTGTTCATCCTGAGTTCACGTACCTTTCTGTCAAACCAAATCTTGGTTCTGACGATGACAGGGGTGATTATCTCACTCAAGTCATCTCTTTCCTTGACATACCAATCTAGTGTTTCCAGAGGAGTGTGCTTGATTGATCTTTCATACTCAAAGGATTGTAAATATTCATCATCATCCTTAAGACCCTCAGGAACCTGGTAGAGGTTGAGGTCTATGATCTATTGTAGAGACAATCTACCAAAATGCCTCCTCCTGGCTTCAAAATCATCAGACAATCAGCCCAGTAATCCTCAGTGTCAGGATGGTGATGATAAGTTATTATGAGATTTTGATCAATGAATTTATTTAGATCAAAGCAAGTCCTGGGCTTGAAGAAATGAACTGTAAGAGGAGCAATAGCCCTTTCTATATTTTGGGCATCTAGAGCTGTCCTACATGTATAATTCCCCAAGGTGATAGGGAAATGAAGACCTGTAATCTTCTTATCTCGATAGGTTCTATGGAGTTTATCCAGTTGTCTGCATACCTCAACCAAAGCCATTTTTTCGTTGTAGAACATGGGAAGCTTGAGAGGTGTGCTTTCAAAACAAGCCAGCCTGATGTATGAGAACTTTTGGAACTGAATGAAGAAATCCCCATACTTGGTTATCAAAGCCTTAGCCTCATCAGAGAATCTTCTGGCAGTGTCACCCTCCAAGAGTCTCACAATGTACATGGTGAAGGCATCATTTACCCTTATAAAATTATGATTACTATCCTTGAGGGTAAACTGAGGGAAATATGTGTAGATGGGCTCATCCTTCTTTCCTTCAATGAAAGTGAAGCCGAACCACTCGCGAGATGTTGCCAAGGTGTACATGAGATAGGAGGTCATGTAGAACTTTTGGTCGATGAACATTTGACAATTGTTCAGTCAGGTTTCCACAGATAATCTCAGCCCAATTTATGTTTTTCTTACCCTCACAGATGATGTTTATGAAAGGGCACATCCAAAAATGGAATTCGTTGGTAGAGGGCATTCCCATAATCTAGGTGAGCAGAGTGATGAAATCTGATAGTTCCTCATTGAAATCAACCCTGAACAATGCCTTAGAGAGTCGGGACACTCCCTTCTTAGGGCACTTTAGCCATGACTTCGCTACTTGAGCCTTATATTTCTTGTTGTCTTGATCAAACAAAGCCTGAGCTTGAGTGAGAGTGAGAACAATGGAGTCTTCCATTTCGAGGGATGCATGCAGGGCAGTGGTGATGGTGGCAACATCCAATTTTGCAATCAACTCACCATGCACATTGATAACCTCCTTGGTGTCTGGATTGAAATTATCCCTGTAGGCGAGCATAGTGTCGCGGTACATTGCACAGAGAGAGGAAAACCAGCGGCGTATGTGATTCCACTATCATTTATCATTTGAGCCATGGGAGCAGGGTTGTTGCATGCTAATCTTCCCAAAAATCATCGAAATCCAAATGTCGAACTTCACTATCTCAATATTAGGCACAAGAGGTCTCTAAAGGGGATAGATGCTCATGTCCTTGAAACTTAATCTTCATCTTGATAGTGAATAGAGGAATGGGCTCCAAAGAACAGATTCATGACAAGAATTGCAAAGAGATACAGGAAGGCAAACAAATGACTTGACTTTTGTAAAAATGCGGGCAAGATAATGAGCAAGCAATGTGACAAGTGCATAGATGGTTGCCCCTTTAAATAGCCATTCAGGAGAGAGAAGATCATAAATGTGCATTAAATACACCTTGTCCGACTCAAAAAGGTGAAATGCGGGAAAAGTGGAAAAAATGGCCCAGATGGTCCATGGGACATTGGGACATGAGGGATGCGAAGAGCCGATTTGGTTGATGTGAGTGATGCGGGAATGAAGGCCAAAAGAGCACGGAGTAGTCCAAAGGAAACATAAACATGAAGGACTGAAGAGCCAATTCGGCCAATGCGGGAAATGCGGGGAATCAGTGAAAAAGAGGCTCGGGTGTACTTGGGACATATGGGCTGAAAAATTCTGAAAAATCCAACAAACAAGGACTTGTGGGGAAATCGGCCAATTGGCGAACAAGAGGCCCACCAATAACTTTGGGACATGAGGGACAAAATGTCCGATAGACCCGCAAGTCACTAAAATGACCCCAAGAAATGAAATTTTCACCATCACTTCAAATTTCTTACTTCACCAAAACACTTCTAGAAGGGTGCCAACTCAAAATTTTCAAAATTTTCAACTTTCAAAAGAGGGGAATTTTGAGGGGACAATACATAGTAAAGTTAATCTTGGTTCTTATTTAATTATTCTTACATATGGTTAAGATCTAGATCTGGTTTATGCACTTATTCATACTTAGTTATCATTATGGATTCTAAATATTCGTATAATCATGCTAACTCCTTGAACAAGCTAACATAAAAGAGGAACTTGGTACCCTTACGCACTTTGGGTGAGCACTTAGTTCAGGCTGAGTGATGTGTTAGCATGCCTTGGGATGTTGGTGGTAAAATGTAGGCTACATGCGGTATATCTAATATCAAGGGCATCATCTTTGTACATCCACCTCATATTGTCAAGATGAGCCTCTTGGGTGATAGGTATTAGCTTCTCACCCTAGATCGGTAACCTTGGAATCTTGTTAATGCCCTCTAATTTATTGGTCATCTCACCAAGACAAAAACCAGAACATCCTTGTAATTGTCTCCCATCTATCAATCAAGGAAACCATCAGTCATGTATCTAGAGGAATCCACTTTGTAGTGGTGGAATGTTTTTAAGCTAATGGTGGTCAAATGAGCCCACTCTACATCTGTCACATCATCCCTAATCCTCTCACAACATATTTACGAATATTCTTGGAGATAAATAGTATCCTTACCTGTAAAACAAATAGAAAATACATCACTCAAGAAACTCCATCCAAAATCAAACTAATCGTCATTGATTTAGGATCGGCAATGTTTAATTTTAAACAATTGAAGATGATCCGCCTGATTTCTATTGATCATACGATCACCCATAATCGTGCATTCCTGCCACAGAAATTTAAAAAAGTACAATAAAGTAAAAATAAAAAAAAATCAAAACGAACAAATAAATTCTAATCTACTTACCCCCTTGTAGTGCGTTTCCTCTTCATTTCATTGTTTTTTGCCTCCATCTCTCAAATACACTCAAAAATAAATACTCATAGGTCTCAAATCTCACAAAGACATATTACAAATGGGATATTTGTGTTCCTAAATTGGATTATATATTTTCCATTTTTGGAAATTTCTTCGATCCAAAATCACCACCGATCTTTATTCCCAAATGCCGTGACAATCCATAATTGCCACCAATTTCAACCCTTTTTATGCATCCTATCTATTTTGGTCACCTAGACCTCTTTTATCACATCATAACTTCATAAAAATATTCATGTATTTGCTTTAATGCTCGGAACCTAATCAAAACTCTATTTTTGACCATACATCAAGTTTTTCACACCCTACAGATGTTGCCTTTGACCCTTTGGTCCCACGGGAGGTTCACACATCCTCACAAGAACATTACCACTGGATCCTCTTTGTGTAGTTTTCTTCTTGAAGCACACATCCGGAGGTGGTCCACATTATAATTTCCTTCCGAGAGGCCATATAATTTCCCTACCAAGTGTTTCCAAGATTACTACCATCTCTACAAACTCCTCCAGCATGGTCATTTCAAACTACAACCAAAAGTCTCTGGGTGCATATTACACAAACCTATCTAAGCCATTTAACTCTCTTCAATCCAAGGACCAACATAGTCAACCATTGACTTGAGGGGGAAATATCATGATATCTTTTTGCAAAATGGGGAATCCTAACGCTAGTTTTGTCTCGCAACTTGTGCCTCACATGCAACTCAAATAAAAGGGGCAAATGTAGACACCGCTTTTTCACCCCTAGGTAACTCGAGACACACATTAATCATAATTATCAATATCATCTTTATCCTAATAAAACCTAAAATTACTATTGTAAATCCTAAATTTCTGCGTAAATATTAATTGCCCCCTAACCACTCAAAACCAATTTAGCTTAATTTACCATACCCATCCTAATCCCCTAGCCTCTCACAAACGAGTAATCCCCAACCTCCCATTATTCACCAAACAACCTAAAACCTTGGATGGCAAGTGGTTTTAACCATTTACCATATTTTCTTAGTTATTTTGTAACCTCTAGAAAAATTGACAACGATCCGTAATCGTCAAGCAATCATTGTGGACGTCGTTGATCCTATTTAGCCAACCTCTCCTCCATTTCCTAGTTACTCAAAATCTAAATTTTGAGATGAACTACTACACCTGCACATGAAATAATTACATTTAGCTTATCACAACACATTAATGCCAAAGCCTTCAAGAGTCTCTTCATATCACCGTCAATATTTTGGGAGATCTATCACCTTCACAACAGTTATCAAGGTTAGTACAATATTTATTATCCACATCAAGCTTGTTTTTTTATTTCATTATAGTCTCACAATCTATCATCCTGCCCACTCCACATAGCCCTTTCAAGATCTATCTCTCATTCAATCATTTAGTTAATCTTTTAAATATCCTGTAATTTCCACAATGATCACCATCGATTGGTCCTTTGACCTCTTTTACCTTCATTAGCCTCTAAACACTTCCCAATACATGTTTTCAAGATCCCATAGGTTTTGGAGTTCCTCTAGCTTAACCTCTATATCATCAATTCCTTCCATCATCGATCAAGGGTTTGTTTTATCATTCTTTTTCAAACTTAGCACTTTCTCCCTGATCTTCATCAACTCCAATCACATTCGATAGGTATTGTCATCACCAATACGACACTATGATAATTCTCCACCGGCAACTCCTCGTGCTAATGCACAACTTTTAGTTTGGTGGTAGTAATCTGGAAACACAATAATAGACATAACACAAGAATACCATAGACTATGATACAAAGGAATGATGACAAATCTGAAATATAAGTGTAAATTATATTATCAACATGAAATTGTTACAATCTCACCCATGAGGTACTTCAAGTGTTACCAACTCCACTTGCCTTCCAACAATAACTATGGGAGAAACTTCACAATTACACCTCTTAATGGCTTCTTTAACACACCTTCTAAATGATGGCTTCCTTCACACACTTTCTCATACAATATTTCTCACTACTTCCTTCTATGCTAAATGAGGGGGTGGCCTCTATTTATAAAATTTCAGGATTATCCTCCTTATCTCTAAGATAGGATAAGAAATCTACTCGACGAATCATATTCCATACCTTAACTCTTATCTTTACATGTAAGCTTATCTTTTAAGATAGGATAAACCTTATCATTTCACATGGGTTCCACCTTTTTAGACTTTTTACAAATAAAATACACAAAATATTTATGGCATCACTCTTGTCCTTATTACCGATATAATATTTCTAATTCCTAATCATGTAGACCTTACTTCTCTACTTACCCTAACTTTTACAATTTAACATTAATGAACCACTTACGACAAATATTTACTTTTTACCACAACATTCCTATTGTACTTTGACTATTACCGTACTATACATTATTGGCGACATCATATTGGCATCACCGTTATCTTCTATCGGACGCCACTACTAATTATACTTAACAAAATCCTATTCTAATACATACATTAATGAGATAGAAATTACGAGAGGAAAATTTTAGTGTGCCGATGGGTATCCATAGTCTCTTCTTTCTCATTTGTCCTACAAACACATCCAAACTTTTGTTTTCTGAATCTCGGTTTTTAAACTCTTTCTACTTTGTTTTAAGATAGAAAACCCCGATCACGGTATTTCATTATTATCTATTTTATTAGTATTTCATTAAAAACAAACATATTGCTTCTTATTGTTATCGATCCTAGATCTTCATCACTCCCTATTTTTAATCATTTATAGCATATATAATTCTTTTAGCAATTTATTTTGATCTAATCATTGTTCGCAAGATGGATTTTCTGTAGATGATTGTTCCAGTGTCCTTCATACCCTATCACCAAAGCCATATACAATCTCAAAAAAATCATCTTTTGAGCAATCACATTCTCTCCAAAC
This sequence comes from Taxus wallichiana var. yunnanensis, assembly GCA_018340775.1. Lineage (NCBI taxonomy): Eukaryota > Viridiplantae > Streptophyta > Pinopsida > Cupressales > Taxaceae > Taxus > Taxus wallichiana. Next base: position 821,415,047 of record CM031240.1, read on the forward strand.
GTTGAGGATATCAAAGATTAGATAGAAACCATTCAAGAAGAGAGAGAATCCATTGAAGATTTCGGTATGACTACTTTGAGGATTTTGACCTTGTTATCGCACTAGTCTTGGGCTAGTTAGAACACTGACAGGATCTTCCCATCCACTTTAATTATAAATATATATTTTTCATTTATCTTATCATTATCAAAACACTTAATTGTATCAAACAAGTTGACATCCTTCAAGGAAGTCCTTCATATTCCTAGGAACAGCATTCACCCAACAACACATTATCATCCTTATCTAATATCTCTTCATTTAGTTGTATTTCTATACTGTGTCTTCTCACTTGGTAATTGGAGGAGCCTCTTTCATTGAGCATGTATCCGATCATCCCAAAATTACGATTATCGGTGAAGGTATCGGTAAGCCCTACTTTATTTGAGTTTTTGGTATTTTCAACATTATAGCATTAACTAAAACACCATAAACAACATGATGTAAAATTATTATGCGGTGTGATTTTTTTCTATAGGATGAATATGGGTTAGTTAAGTTTTTAATTTATATCCTCCACAACTAGAATTATTTGGCTCATCATTTCAAACTAAAATTATATATGGTGAATTTTTGTGATTTTATTGTTATTAAGTATTTTTTTTAAGTTTCCTTACATTTTAGGTTGTGGTTATGTCGATGTCTTTGATAATTGTAGGAGGTGTAAGTTAGAGTGGTACAAACTTGGTTGTATCCACTTTACGAACTTGGTTGTATCCACTATATCCATTTGTAAAACTATAAAGACTCATGTCTAGCTACTTCATCCAAGATCTAATCCGAGAATGGAAGAGGGTAATGATCCTTCTTTTACCTTGTTGAGATTCCTATAATCAACACAAATGCATAGCTTCCATTATTTTTATTGAGATCACAATGGGAGAAACCTTTCTAAATTCTCCATAAAGCAAATATGAATCTTGCATTAAGCAACTTATTTATTTCTTCTTTTACGACGGTCTTGGAAAAATTAGGATTCATTTATATGGCATTTGTTTTATAGGCTTAGCACCATCTACAAAATTCAATGGAATGTTCTACCCAACTTACTTGATGGAGTTACTTGTAATAAAAAGTGAATAAGTGCATGTACCTTAGAAACTGGAGGTAGGATTCCTTCTCACTCTCCATCACAGCATCACCAATCTTTATTTGTTGGAGATGATCATCAATTTCTTCTTTAGATAATTTTATGGGTTCATGATTTGGTGTGACTGGAAGGATATCCATGACCAAAACATCAACCTCACTTTCTTCATCTTCTGTGTCCACTTCACTGGTACTAGAGTAATCAAATGATGTCCAATCATCAATTTCATCACTTGAATCCACAAGTTCTACCTTATGATGTTGAGGGATCATGTTTATCTTCACCCTCTCTCTTCCATGTCCAAGTGTCATGAAGCCTTCATTCCAATAGTTTATTGCATGAACTCTTTCTTAGCCATGGCCTTCCCAACAAACATGGGTACGCAACAATACCATTTTTCATCACCTCAAATTCTACCACACATACAACACCCAAGATATTGCCACATCTGAAACAACGCCTTGGTTTATTTTTTTCTCTTATTTAATGACCTTAACATAAGTGTTGAGGGGCGATCAATTTTTAAACCCAACATATTCATTATAGACTCGGTCATTACATTAACTGCAACACCTCCATCTACTAAGACATCATGAATTGAAATACCATTACATAATACCTAAACTTGTGGAGTGCAAGTATCCACCTCTTCTTCCAAAACAAGAACCTCAACCTCCTTTCTTCTTCGCGTTCGAGCATTGAGTCCACTTTTCGCAGCCCTCCCGCCTCTTCTCAAAAGACATAGCAAGAAGTTGACCATATGTAATATTTGCAAGCCTTTTGGACAGATCTTCTAAGATGGAGTATGGTCCTTGCCCCTGTGAAATCAGAAAATCCTGCACACACAACTTTCTTCTCATATGTTTATTACTAGTTTCTCCTTTCATCTTCTTAAAATCATTTCCATCTTGGTTATCTTTTTCTTTCTTTCTTTTTTCACAAGCACATCTACTTCATTATTTATACTTCTCTCTACTACATCAAAAGAATTCACAGGTGCTTTTCCTTTATCATTATCTCTTGTACCAGACGTGGAAGCTCTATTAGGACAATTATACTTATAATGACCCTTCTTATGACAACCATAACATACAACTTCAGATATATTTCTTTTTGGACCCCTATCTCCCTAGGAATTTTGAGAACTAAATCCCTTTCCTTCAAGAAGATTACTCGGTGGAGGTTCTAGAGGGAATATTTTTTTCTCACCAAAAGTGGTTGTGGTGTTTAGACCAAAGGTGTTGGTGTAGGCTCCACCTTGATAACAACTTCTTTGGGATCGCTTCCATGATTTCTTCTTGCCTTCTAAAGCAATCTCCTTTACTTTTTCGAGGGTTCTTGCCAGTAGTCATACTTCACTTGTTGTCGACAATCTCTCGGCTTCATCCTAAGAATGAAGTGCACAAATAATTGAAATCACTATAATAGAAAGTGACTTTACACCTTCTACAAGTAAATAGGAATGACCACGGTAAACTTATATTTACTATGGTAAAACTTGATTTTCTGTGGTAAATACTATTCATGGTAAAAAGTTATTTTATTGCGGTAAATACTATTCATGGTAAAAAGTGATTTGATCAGTGGTAAATACTATTCATGGTAAAAGTGACTTTATTGCTTATGGTAAATACTATTCACATAAGAAAAGTGAATTTACTACAATAAATAATATACATTGGTAAAAATGGCGTTACCGTGGAAACAACTATGCATAGTAAAAACAAGGTTACCCTCCAAATGATTTCCTGATGACTAAGTGGAAATATCTCTCCGAGAAACTCCACCAACGAGGAATGGTCTTGAAAACGGAACAAAAATGTCATCACCAATCCGACACTATGATAATTCTCCACTAGAAACTCCTCATGCTATGATTATTTACTAATGCACAACTTTTAGTTTGGTGGTAGTAATCACTGAAACATAATAACAGACATAACACAATAATACCATAGACTATGATACAAAGGAATGATGACAAATCTGAAATATAAGTATAAATTATATCATCAACATGAAATTGTTACAATCCCATCCATGAGGTACTTCAAGTGTTACCAAATCCACTTGCCTTCCAATAATAACTATGGGAGAAACTTCACAGCTTACACCTCTTAATGGCTTCTTTAACACACCTTCTAAATGATGGCTTCCTTCACACACTTTCTCATATAATATTTCACTTTACTTCCCTTCTATGCTAAATGAGGGGGTGGCCTCTCTATCTATAAAATTTCAGGCTTATCCTCCTTATCTCTAAGATAGGATAATAAATCTACTCGACGAATCATATTCCATACCTTAACTCTTATCTTTACATGTAAGCTTATCTTTTAAGATAAGATAAACCTTATCATTTCACATGGGTTCCACCTTTTTAAACTTTTTACAAATAAAATACAAAAATATTTATGACACTCACTCCTTGTCCTTATTACCAATATAATATTTCCAATTCCTAATCATGTAGATCCTACTTCTCTACTTACCCTAACTTTTACATTTTAACATCAAGCAAACCACTTACTTAAAATATTTACTTTTCACCACAACATTCCTATTGTACTTTGACTATTACCATACTATACATTATTGGTGGTGTCATATTGGATGGCCATCGCCATTATCTTCTATCGGATGGCACTACTAATTATACTTACACAACATCCTATTCCTAATACATACATTAATGAGATAGAAATTATGGAGGAAAATTTTAGTGTCACAAATGATCCATAGTCTCTTCTTTCTCATTTGTCCTAAAAACACATCCAAACTTTTGTTTTCTAAATCTCACAGGTCTCTAAACTCTTTCTCTTTTGTTTTGAAGCATGACAACCCTTATCTCGGTATTTCATTATTTGTCTATTTTATTAGTATTTCATTAAAAAACATATTGCTTCGATTGTTATCGATCTCGGATCTTCTTCAATCCCTATTTTTTAATCATTTCTAGCATATATAATTCTTTTAGCAATTTATTTTGATCTAATTAGTTGTTCACAAGATGGATTTTCTGTAGATGATTGTTCAGGTCCTTCACATGCCTATCACTAGCATATACAATCTCGAAAAAAAAATCTTTGCACCATCACATTCTCTCCAAACATTGAGGATATCGAAGATCGGATAAAAATCATTCAAGAAGAGAGATAATCCATCAAGAGTTTCCTAGTACAACTACTTCGAGGATTTTAAGGTCATACTTCACTTAGCTAGCTGGGCTAGTTAAACCTTGAATAGGATCTTCCCATCCACTTTAATTATAAATATATATTTTCATTTATCTTATCATTATCAAAACACTTAATTGTATCAAACAAGTTGACACCCTTCAAGGAAGTCCTTCAGTATTCCTAGGACCGACATTCACCCAACAACGCACTATCATCCTGGCTTCAATATCTCTTCATTTAGTTGTCTTTCATGAGGTCTTCTCACTGCAATGGAGGAGCCTCTTTCTACTGAAAGTGTGTGTCATCATCCCAAATTGCGATCATCGGTGAAGGTATCGGTAAGCCCTACTTTATTTGAGTTTTGGTATTTTCAACATTATAGAATTAACTAAAAACACCGTAAAACAACATGATGTAAAAATTATGTGTGTGATTTCATTTCTATAGGATGAATATGGGTGAATGGTTAATTTTCTTAATTTATATCCTCCATAACTAGAATTATTTGGCTCACCATTTCAAACTCAAAATCATATATGGTGAATTTTTGTGATTTTATTGTTATTCGTATTTCTTTCTAAGTTTCCTTACATTTTAGGTTGTGGTTATGTCGATATCTTTGATAATTGTTGGAGGTGGAAGTTAGGAGTGGTCTTGCAGTTTGGAGTGCTTGAGGAGAGATCAAGTGTGCTTTCATGCATTAATTACATGAATGATTTTCTCAATCACTCTCTCCTTAACTCTTTAAAACCATTATTTGATGGAAAAGATAAATATGTATTATTTTGTAATTATTAATTAATTCTATGGTTGTCATGCCCTCCTTTGGGAAATATTTAGTGTTATCCTTGTCCTTATTCTAGGATTTTCCTAGTCAATGTATTTGTTTTAAAATGGTTACCATCGAGGTAAGCTAGATTATTGGTTTGGCATTGGGTTGCGTGAAACCTTCTAGTTATCTAAGATTTTGTTTGTTTTAACTATGATTTAGGCATGCTTATTTTTATATATTTTTAGTCTTTGCATTATCTTGTGAGAACTTTTAGAAACCATAAGTACTAACATATATTGTTAGAAAGATTCATGTGATGTAAATAGATCGATGTTTTAAAAATGGATTGTTACATTAAAACCATGGACCATTAGATCAATTATTGTAAAATTATTTTCTTATGTTTTGTCTATACTTGAATTATTATGTGAGATCCATGATATATTGTAAAAACATATTTCTTTTTACATAAATCCCTTGAGGAGAAGTATATAGAAGATAACATGTTATTTTGTTAGGTTTATAATTATGTTGCTTCCACCTAGGATGCTTTTAAAAGTTTTTTGAATCTCGTTAATGGAAACATACAAGACTATTTCATTATACCTCTCTCTCTCTCTCTCTCTCTCTCTCTACAATGGCACTATAATGTACTTTTATGTTAAGAGGAATTTAATATAGTGTTTTCATAGATTAAATGGTGTATACTTAGGACATGATAAGTTATTGGGAAAGTCAATGAGATATTTTTTTCTCATTTCCTTTCCCAACACCAACTATTTTTGAAACCTTACATTTTATTTGGAGTTTTATGTTGGTTTGAATAAGTCTCATAATCTTAATCATTTCTTAATGATTGTAACTTGTTTGACTAGTGTGTTAATTGTGATATTATCAATGGAATTTGATTTTGGTATAAAAGTTTTGTGAGGTATATCCACTTATTTATTGGATTAGAATAAAATGTGTCATTTTAATGTAATTTTACTTGAGTTTTAGTTTTTCTTCTACATTTATTTTAGTTGTTGTCTGTCAAATTTTATTTGAAAAAATGTGTAATATAACACTTCTAAAATTTTAAATTACATAAGAAGAAAAAATCATTAATCTCCTACATGAGGTGGATGAAATGAAGTGATTGTTTTACATGGAAACTTGATGTTATTTGAAAATATGGCATAATGGAAAGAGCGGACCCTTTATAATTTATTTTTTTATAAAGGAACATAATGGGGTTTCTTTTTAATTTCACGTTTCAAAGAGAACCCTCTAACTCTTATGATTTTCCCATTATTAACTAAGATTGTATGTTTGAGTGATTGTAATTTGAATCCATGGGTTCAAAAAAATTATTATGAATAATTGATGAACACTTCTAAACAAACATAATTTCATCTCATATGAGTTAAATCTTATTTTAATGGAGGATCGCATCAATGATTTTTCTTGAATGAACATGTTAGGAGTTCAAAACACTAATTTGGGTGTATATATACTTTCATAAAACCTAATTTCACTTGAGTGGATATAGAGGGGTTGTGTCGATGTTTTATCATTAAGTATTTTCCAAAGCATTATTCGATAACTTTTTTAAAAATTTCATTGTGTTATTTAGTTATTATGCTTTATATTATTGCATGTGGATGGATATAATACTTTTTTCCATTATATAGTTCTAAATTATTATTTTACAACATGAATGTGGTGACAATACTTGTATTTTGTCTACACATGGTTCTCTCATTATGAACCTTCACATGACCTCCTTCATCAAGGGTAGAGCCATTTTTTTAATTTTTCGAGGTATGCAAGGAAACCATAATGATATGTGATTAGAGGAAAATTGTCTCAATGATGCTATGGTTCAACGTGGTTCTCATTTCATACATAGATTTCGATTTATGAAGTTTCATTATATATAGTGGAAAATTTTTAATATCAACTTCGATCATTAATATTCTTTTTTTCTATGGCAAATGGTCAGGAAAATGTTTCATTCTTTTAATTAAGTGTTTTATAGTATAATAATAATTTTCATTATGTTTTATGGTATTTCATATGTGGGGTTGGAAATACCTCATACCAATTGATCTCATTGAGTCCTTATCATGTGCAATAATTAAACACTCTTTATTATTATATTATGTTATAAACATTGTGATGTTTTCATTATTTTTACTCTATTAGAGAAGGATTTATTCATGAGGGTTATGGTTATAATAATGGTTTACTTTCAATTTAGATTAATTCAACTGATATATAACTTTAAAATTATTGTGTGAGAATATATCTCATCAATCTTAGTATTTATATGTTGATATGCATCATGATGGTTTACTATTGATTTATTATGGTTTTCACATTGTTGTTTCCATGTAAAGGTGAACATTCAAGAGGTTCAAATAGGAATCCTTTATAGAATTTAAGTCTTTAATATATACACTCCATAAATCTTTTAACATGAAATACACGGTAAGAAATGAATTAAATTAATCTTTGTAATCCACACATATGTTCTATAATAGTTCCTATAAAATAGTTTTTACACTTTGTTATTCTACAAATACATGAATACCTAATTAATTCTTAAAATAAAAAAATAAATGAATACCATAAAATAAGTTTTTCAAATATCAAATAAAAATTTAACTAAGAAAACTCCTATTATGAGCTTAAACATGAATGTAAATTAGTAACTAGTGTAGAAGAAATTATTTTTACTACTTCTAATTTGGAAATCTTGTATTATAAAAGCCCCTAGTAGTCTCCTTTCAATAAGCCTATTCTGGTGAATTATAATGTACATATTTTTTTTTTTATCAAGTAGAAAATATAGACCACTAGTACATAATGAGTTTAAGTTAGCATATATCTACCATAACATTCTTGGTTGCTAGTAGTAAATTTAGCTTATGGGAAGAGAAGTGGATTCTAATCTGGTAGTATTTATAAGTTTGAATCCCCCACACCTGCCAACATCGGAAGATATTTATACCACGTGTTATCAAAAACATTTTGTGGACATGTGAGTATATTAAGTGCACTTAAAGTTTGATGGGTTCTTTCCATTCAAAGACACCTACTTCAAACATTATGGTTAGTCTTCGAGACATACTTCTTGGGATACCTCATGTGGCATAAGTTCTTCACTCCACTTAGTTTTTTTACTAGTTCAGGAGGTTCCTTCTGGGTGATAAATTTCATCCAGCCAGTAATTCCTCTTTCCCATTTTTTGTGATCAATGTCATTTCTGAGCCTTGAGTGAGTGTCATAAATTACCATTTTCTCTATGACTTAGTGGTTATGATGCCTCCATATCCATGTATTCCAATAAGATGGATTGAATAACATAAATATTACCTTAGATTCAATGTATATGTACATGGATACCCTCATCAGACTAGTATTTTAGACCCATTAGTCTCTTTGCTTCCTTCTTTCTCACTCCTCATATGTACTTAAGGGGAAGGTGCGTAGAGTGTGCATGTTCACACTAGATGGTGGTTCTAGTTATTTCTAAACCATTTTGGTGTTTATTTTGTTAAAACCCACAAAGGGGTTAACATTGATTTGGGATTTATTTTATTTGTTAGAAATTATTATAAATATTTATACATAAGTACAATATTCCATTCCCAACAATATTTTTTCCATGTAACAATTTATCATTGTTGCACGTATTACAAATATTCCTCGATATATATTTGGGAAACTCCCTACTGGAATATTATCACATACACATGAATGTGATACGCACATGGTCACTATTGTATTGCTTTTAATAATTATATCTTATGTATGTGAGCAGCATGTCCGAGTTGTGGTAATGGTGTGGAGAGATCCCTACGTTTGATAGAATTACTATAACTCTTATTTACTTTTTAGCTTTTGTTAACTTCGAGAGGGAATCTGATGTAGATGATTAATTTGTATACTCCATACAACAATATTGTTAACATGTCAAAAATTATTTCATCAAGTTTTTTGTGTTTGACCAAGCTAAGGGCTCGCTTTACTCTTATATTTTAACCTTCATGGCCTTTATTTCAGCTTTCTTTTCCTTTCGGGTGAATCTCCTTTACCCTAATATTTCTTATGAACCCCGATAAGAATGTTACAGGGATTTTAATTCAAAAAAACATGGCAAGTTGTCGCAGTTTCATATATAAATGAATACACTGCCTTCAAGATCATTAGATCAATAAAAACACCACTTCAATCAATGTGAGACAGGGCGCAAACCTGACAAAATGTTGTTTGAGTAAATAAAATCATAATAGATAAATTTTTGTGAGCTTCGAATCAATCCATCGAAAGTACTTACATGTTGGGGTTAAACCATATAACAATTTGTGCACATGTTCATAATTAGATAAAGCACAAAGCAATGAATGCGGAAATAAATTCTAAAAGATAAAATAAATAAGAGAAAAGATAACACCGACAGATTTAGCTCATCTCAGTTCACCGAAGGCGGTCATCCACCAAGAAATGGCTAAAATTATTATTCATTAATTCTGCAGAGAGGAAAGACAATTAAGATCTGTATGTCTTTTCAACAGTCCTGCAGGATATTCAATGCTCTTTTCTATCACTTTTCATCTACTCTTTCTTGCTCACCAAGAAAACTAAATACGCAATCAAGTTTACTATTTTCTTCTCTTCCTCATTACAATGATACATGCATATATAATATTAATGGGTAAATAGCTATGCTTTTACAATCAATAAATCAAATTTAAAAAGAATTTATTCTAATTCGTTAAAGAACAAAGCACTACATGTCCTTCTCGCATTCTCAGTGACTAATGATGGTTCTTACTTGACCGATATTGGTCAAACTTCTTAAAGTGTGATTTGCAATACTCCTAACCTTGATGTCAGTCACGGCCAAAACCATTAACATGTAAAAAACAAGCTTCGTGAAGCAATTAAGCTCCATACTCAATCCAATCTCCCACTTGGATATCAATAAAAAAATGGGTAAATGTCACAGTAACATCATCATCCTCGAGATCTCTTTTCAAGTTTTGGCCTGCTTTCTTCCTCTTCAAGTCTCAAACTTGAAGACTATTAAAAAGTGGAGTGAAGCTCAATTTCTCCCTTACTAATGGCTTCTGTTAGCATGTCTCTGTAAGGTTCTCATCCATATGCACTTTCTCTTAACTTCATATTGGACCTATCCTAAAGCGTAAGTGACTTATGTCATGAAGTGATACCTCAAGAACATGGAATATGTTTCTGTTTCTTGAATGAAATGTTGAGTTCTTTGCATCACATGGATCGCACTCTAACTATCACTATCATCAATCTACAATCCCTTTTCTCCCTTACCCAAACTATTTCATGAACCTTCTCATCCATATCATCTCCTTGCTAGCTTATGTAGTCACAACATACTATTCCTATTCTAGTAGACAAAGCCACCAACCTTATACAATCTTAAAATGTCAGTTTCAATTTAACTAGTTTGCTCCACCTACAGCGAAAAAAATATCTAGTGGTGCTCCTCCTACCATCAAATATTTAGTCAATATACGAATCAACATAGCCGCTGTAAATAGAAGTATTTAACCCTCCATACTATAACTTCATGTTTGAATGTCCCAGTTCCCAAATACTTGAGAATCCATTGTTGACTACTTTCTAATGTTCTTTGCCTGAGATTAGCTATAAACCTATCCTCACAACTCCCACTTAGGCTACTTGCTGCAATGTCTCTGCCTAACTACAAACCATGGCATACATAAGACTTACTACGTATTCAAGCTAAGAAAACATGCACATACTCAAACCTTCTGAAATGTGATGAAGTAGAGCCATCGATCTTTTCAATTTAAGTGTCCATCCATATAGTGTATTAACAAGTTTTGAATTTTGCATGTTAAACCTTTCTAACACCTTATGATATAATTTCCAGAGACAAATACAAATTCTTGTTTTTCCTGTCTCGGTGAATTTTACATGCAAGGATTTTATTTTCAGTTCCCAAATCTTCATTAGCAAAATGTGAGCTAACCTTTCTTTTAAGTTTACCAATGTCCTGTATATTAGATCCTACAATCAACATATCATCCACATACAATAAAAAAATAACATAGCTCCCATTTTCAAGCTTCTTAAAATAAACAAATACAGGATTCACATCCCATATAACCATGCTCATGCATAAAACTATCAAATCTCAAATAGCATTTGCTGAGATTACTTCGAGCCCATATAGCTCTTTTTCAATTGCACACAAATTTCTCCTTACCTGACTTCCCATAACCAAGAATTGCTTGATATAAATCTCTTCCTCCAAATCACCAGTGAAGAAAGTGTAAATCTGCCTTAACATCAAAGTCGTTTCTAAATGCAAAATACTTTTTAATACAACCAAACTTAGAACAAGTATTAATAGATCTAAGTCATCTTAACTGGTCAGAGAAAAAAATTTCATCAAAGTCAATACCTACTTTATATAAATCCCTTTACCATGCCCTCGCCTTCTACTTTTTAGTCCACCTCTTCTTCCTTGATTCCTAAAACCCATTTTATTCTTGCAAGTGTTTTTGCATCTTACGGAAATGGGCTCTTTAGACCAAATCCCATGTCCGATTTTGTTCTAAAGGAGTCCATATCTCATCCATGCCATGTCTCCCACTACCATGGTGAGTATCTACCTCGTAATCTTCTTCAAATCTTTTGGTTCACCACTATCACCCAATAATAAATAAGAAAAGGAAGGTGAAAATATTATAGAGGTCTACTTACCCTTTGCTCAGTGGACCTTCTGCACTGAGACTCCAAGGGCATCTCGACCTTGCAAGTTACTGTGCTGTTGCTTACATTCATGTCAATTTTCACAGTGACCGGCCGGTCACTGTAACCAACCATGGTTACGAATCGTAACTAACCATGGTTCATTTCGTTGCCGACCACCTACTATTATTTTACTCAAGCATCTCTTTACCGACATGCTTCAGGAGACCAACATGACCGGCCTTTCTAGTTCGTAACTTTCTAAACCTCGAACCTCATGTCTGTTGATGCCGATTAGCCATGGCGACTAACATCGGTTTCGGGAACTGAATGCAATTGTGGCACTTGAATGTCTACTTTAGGTCTAAAAGTTGATTTTCCTTCAAAATATCCTCAACCTTTTCATGTTTAGGCACCAAAACCTAATCCTTATACATTCTCTTTTCATTCCAATCAACATCATGACTCCTAACAATCTTAGAATCTTCTAAATCCCAAAATTGATATCCGGAATCACAAAGAGCCATAACCAATGAAAGTACATCTCTTAGATTTAGCATCCAAATTCTTCCTATTTTCTCTATCAACATGCACAAAATCTTTTGAGCCAAAAACTCTAAGAAAATAAAAATCTACCTCTTTTCCAGACCAAGCTTCTTTTGGTATTCCACCATCCAGCGTTTATTCAATGCCATGGTTGATCAGTCAACCGTCTGTATCCACTACTCGCTTTACGATAACTTCAAAGGCAAAATAATTTACATGTATCCTCGCGCTTTCTAAGTTCCATGATCGTTCTGTTTCATTCTTTCGTACTAACTCCATTCTGCCGTGGAGTTCTCCAGAACCATTCTTTCTCTTCATATTCCATTCTTCTCGAACAATAATCAAAAATCCTCACATAAAGACTCATTATCATTTTAGATCTAAGGCACTTCAATTTTAAGTTTGTTTCATTTTCTACAAGGGATTTCCACCTTTTAAAAGTTTCAAAAACATCATATTTACGCTTAATACAATAAATCCATACCTTCCTTGTGGCATCATCAATGAAAGTCACATAATATTGGGATCCTCCAATAGGTTTTACCCGAGCCGGTCCCCACACATCGGAGCTGCACAAGCTCCAATTTACTGGCTATCCTTTTAAGTTGACTCCAACTTGGAGAAATCTCACTCTTTTGCTTTCCAAATGCAATGGTACAAAATTCAAGATCTAACAATTATTTCAAATACTGATAACTTACCATTAACCTTTAAGATCTGTATTCTATTTTTTCACTCATATGGCCTAGCCGATTATGCCACATGGTTGCATCTGAATCTATAGTAGATAGCACATAAAAGGAATCCTAAGATATAAGTAGACGATATATAAAGTTCCTACCTTCTTACCTCTTGCCACAACAAGATATCCCTTAGTAACCTTCCAAGAATTGGCTGTGAATGTAACCACGCATCCAGATTCACCAAGTTCCTCAGAGAGTCTATTAGATTTATTCTTGAGGCTTGCAAGTAATACCTCATACATTTCAATACCTACGGATTTCACATTCTTCAACTTTAGATAAACATCACTTTACTGAGTAATATCAGCATGGCTCATCATCACCTAAATAAACTTTTCCAAAATCACCCTGAACATAATTTCTGAAATAACCCTTATTAGGGGTAGCATGGAAAGAAGCTCCAGAATCTAAAACCCAAGATTCTAATTTATTATCCAAGGAGAGAATAAGGGCATCTTGCTTACCTCACTACAACGATTTTTGCCTCTTTACCTTGTCTAATGTATTCTCTCTTTTTCTCGACCAACACTCCTTCTTTACATGTGTCCTCTCTTTCCATAATTCCAAACAAAGTAAATCTCTTTGCACTGGATCTCAGATCTTCCATGTCTTGACTTTCATCTCCCATTCTTCTTGCTCTTCGATGATCTCTCTTAGATCTTCCTACTTTCTATAGTTAAAGCATTTCTAAAAATGATGATTCTCCTGAGCTTTTCCTCGTATTTCTCTCATTAAGGATTACACTAACATACATCATCAAATTTCAAACCTTTAGAAGCAAATTGTCAGATACTAACATGAACCATTGTCAAGTTATCCCAAACTATTGGAAAAGAGACATAAGTTAATAAAAGTGCTTTCACTTCATCATCAAATGAAATTTCTACCAATTTTAATTGAATTGACTAATAGATCGAAATCATTATAAACTGATTGGGGACATAGTATCCACCTTCGTGCATCTTTTAATTAAACAATTTTTCATCAAATAAACCTTATTCAGAAGTAATTAGGAGTTTCATACAAATTTCTAAATATTTCATCAACTCTACTACTTTTGTTTTTACATTCGTAAAATCTAAAGCTATGTTGATGTTTCGTGCATCAATCTTATTGTATCCTAGAGCTTCCTTCTATCAAGAATCTTTCATTCTTTCATCGTGTCCAACTTGGCTTCCATGCTCATCCAATGGTAAGTAAGTATAGATCTTTCTCCGATATGCAATTAATCCTCCACCCGCATCTTCCATAGTTTGATAATTATGACCACAAATTTCTACTCTGGTGATTTACTATCTTCCGCCATTTCTCTACTTCCCACTCAATCAAAATGCTACATGTGAGTAACCACAATATCAACACACAAAAACCTCATCCCAAAAGCTCTCTGAGCAATACCAATTGTCACGCGTTAAACCATATAATGCGGTCAACACAGCAAATCTATAATCGTATAAAGCATACAAGCAATCTAATGCATAAATAAACCAAAGATAAAATAAATAAGAGAAAGATAACACCATATTTAATACGTGGTTCACTTGGGTATAAGTGAAGGGCTACGTCATACCAAGTTAAACGGCCAATATTATTCAAAGGTTTTATAAAAGGAAATACAATGGCAAAGATGCTGCCTTCTAACACCTCACAGTGATGTTCTAATACTTTCTTTTGCTCATCAGCTATTGTTTCTTTCTGGACTTCAAGAAAAACTAACATGCAAGCAACCCATTACCTATTCTTCCTCTCTTACGACCTCATATAATGAACATACATGCATATGGCAATCAATGTTTCTAATAATCTTTAATTATGCTTTTACATCAATAATAAAGTCATCTTTAAAAGCAAAGAGTATTTAGCTCCTAATTCAACATAGTTTAAATAATAAAGGACACCACTTTACACAAGTGACCGATGTCAGTTCCTCGACCGATTCGACGCAAATGATCTAACCGTGCCGGTTACCATCCGATATGACTCAAACGCTTGGCCACTAAATTCCACAAACTACAGAATATGTAAAAGTGAGATTCTCATGAAAAGTCACTTTGAGCTCCATGCCTTAACATCTTCTGGCTTAATAAATTTCAGATATTTCATGAATACTATATAATAGAGATCAATGTAAATGGTCACTGAAGAAAGTAAAGCGACTAATCTATAGAATGTCATTTACACTCGCGTAGCTTATGCAAAGAGGACCTGTGACTTAGTTAATTTTGCTTTGCTATCCAGAATGGATTATGGAATAATTCCTTAAGCAGAGAATCTCCCTATATCTAAGTTACTCTTCCAGCTTCAAATCACTATTTGATTTAATCTGCAAATAACATGAAATAATGTAGTGTATATCAGGTATCTTCATCTAACATCTAGTTTTTACTTGTGTTTATGTGACTCAAATGCAATAAGGCCTTACGAGTTATCTTCCAGTTTCATATTTATTTAACTAGATTGACAAAATCAAGAATTCAAGTATACAACCTCCTTAAGAGTGGCCTATTCCCCAAATATCAAGTTTAGAGAATTGATTTAGCTAGAGAGCTCAAATGTCATTAGCATTAATACCCATATCCTGAAAGTTCTCTCGTGAGTGACCTATCTCATGGGTAAGATGTCCCACAAGTTTTTCTATAGAGATAATTTCATGCTGGCTTAAATGTGGGATCGGGAGTTCTCTAGCTTTCCTGCACGGTAGTGGGTTGAATTTTGACATTCACTGTTCAATTATGCATGGATGATCCAACACTCCAATGAATTATGCATGGAATCAAATTCAATGCATGGAGATGTTCTTATTTAACTAGGCATAAGACTAACTAGTCTTAATCAGGTTTAATGCTAAACGGAGTGGTGGCATTCAACATATTGGGCTCAACCAGCTTTTCGTGGAGATTCCGCACAATACTCTTACTAAGGATGTAGACTGAGGCCGAGACGATTTCATCCCATTACAAATGAATTCTACATAAAAATTGAATGTCCTATGAGTGCACAGTAGAGCTCCTATGTAAGGGTATCATTAGAGGTCGATCATAAAGAGACTCCTACTACAAAGGTCATTATAATATCAAGAAGAAACAAACTCATAATTCATGAAATATGAAATAAAATAACTTCCGAGTAAACTACTCCAATACATGCTGTAAATGAACATTAATCTCTGCGAAGGATAACATTTGAACTTCGAGGCTACAATATTTCAAAACGGAATGAAGAACTCAACTATGGACTCATCCCAGAAAGAATCGGTCATGGATCCTGCAAAGGGCAACCACAAAAATCAGAGGGAAACTATTGAACATAGGACAACTGAGAAGAAACTCAACGTATAAATGGATGTGCAAAGGATGACCTTAACATGAAAGCTTCCAATATCATCATTATAAGTGAGGGGTTATCTTGAAGTTTATTACAATCACATTCGTGATAGAAGAATTACTAAATCATCCATAAAACTTGCATCCAAGGCCCACATCGCTTTCGAAAGGGGTACTTGTTCATCAGGAATGATGATCAATGGATCACATTATGCACGCTTTACATCTGAGAGCTCTATGAAATATACAAGTCAATATCTGAAGAGCTACCTGAATTGATCTTGGAAAAGTGAGTAATTTTAGACTGACGAGTCTAAAGTAATGGTAGACCGAATATCAATGCTGTTAGGTAAATGATCTATTGCGGCCTAATTCCTCGTGTTTATTCTGTATTATTGACAAATATTCAATCAAATGTCGTAAGCAAATTTATAGTGTATGAAATGTAGTAATTATTTTATCCATGCATGAGATTGGTCAAATTACTCGATAAACCTACTTAGTTTATTTCAATAATTTTTTAGTGGAAAATCTGACATGTTACACTCGTAAAATTATTATATGTACATCTCCTGTATTTCATGTAAGTATCTCCCACAATGATATGTATTAGCTAATTATTACAAGAAAATGAACAGGGCTTCACCCTCTTTCAGAAGTGAACTCATTAGTTTATTAAACCTTATTAAGTACTCATATATCAATATAGTCGGGAAATTCCAACATTTCTATCTCGAGTCAAAGATTATGTCTAAATATTTGTCTTCGACTATCATGGATATAATATAACTAATATATTGTTGTTGAATTAAATTAATTATGTGCTGTCTTAATATCTCATAAGTCTTATTAGAATCCTTTTGTAATAATTAATAAAAATTATTAACCTACATTTTTTAAACGGAATGAAATCGATGAGGCTTTACAAATAATTCAACCGATACGCCCACTCTCAAGTTGCCTCATCGAAGCCGTAAGTGGATAATTTCAAAGAGCCATTTCAAAATAATCGGTTCATTAATGGCAAAGTACCATTTCTAAAGTCTTACATTGCATTTAGATGACAAATCTTTACCACATGTTCTACTCGATAGGCTATTTCCACCTACTGTGATCCGATTGTAATACTTCACTGCGATGTTGTTGACTAAACACGACACATTTCACACTACTCGCATCCTCAAGTCAATATCAAATGTTTCACCTTTTTGTGAAGTTAAAAGGGTAGCCTCTTTAAAGTTTATGTGGTCTCCTGTCCCTGGTGATAAATGTCATATTTCCAATCTGGGAGCATTCTCCTGTGATGGTCTATATATGCTAATTGATCAGTCAGTGTGCTTTCAGGTCTCTAATTTATAAAATTTCATTAATAGTTCAACGATGCTGTTGAATGAAGACCAAATGGGAACATTATGTGTCATCGTAGATTTAACCAAGAACAGTTTTAAACTCAGTGCTATGGATATGCCCAGAATAAATTTAGATTTATCTAATCCAAAAAGTGATGTCAGACTGGATGATCTATTGGCCATTCATGTTTAGCAAGTATCGGGTATTAGCTGACTGGGAAACGTGGTCACTCCCATGGTCAAAGAAACAAATTAATATTCTAGAATTGCTGACTTTTAATGAGGACATGAATTCAGGCGAATATTACCCACTGTAAATTTTTGACTAGTAGGTTTTATGAACGCTACATTAAAATGCATGGCCATATCCTAATGGTTGGCTAACCCAAAAGATACCCGGCTTCAAAAAAATCTATCACTTCTTCTCCTTGAGTTATGGATTAAAAGGCTTTATTGATCCGATAAGGTTTAAGTTATTAAATGTAATGGATATTTTAATGCCTGCCATTATGGGCAGGTACTTATGTGGAGCGCTTCCAATATGTCTAATAGGGTGCTATTAATGGACCTAGAGGTACATCTGTGGATTAAAGGATAAACTAATACACCCATAAGGTATACATCCGTAGGGTAACAATCGTAGACCAAAGGTAAAGATCTACAACTAATCATAAAATATCGTATCCGTAAGGTATGAAGTTTCTAACGCTAAAAGATAGGCATTACAGCATGAGCTTCTCCATGATATACCTAAATACATTGTGTCTGATATTTTTTGATATCAATTTAACGCATTTTGCAGGCATGCTTAATGAAAATTATTATTTTAGACTACAATACATTCTTATCTATCCTGGGTACGCATGGTCAAAAACAAAGTGACTATATTCTACAAAGTTTCTAATGACCTAATTACTTTCTGATATAATGCATTTTGGCCCAATGGAAATGAGTTTATGAATTTTAGCTCTATGATTACTTTTGAAAAGTTTGCCCTAAAATTTTTATGAGTAGAATGACTTCATGATTTGTTGAATGTATTATACTCTCCTTGTCAGGGGTTTTGGCATTTTCTAAACGTAATGGCACTATATTTGTTTCCTCCCACTTGGCATCAATTGATGTAATGACTCAAACTAGTTGACATGCAAGATAATGACCTAGAGGGGGTGAATCTTTTATGAAATTATTTCAAACTATCATACTTGAAGTCATGTAAAAATCACTAGCAATGGAGATATATCGTATAATAGAGGACTATAAGAACAAGCTAAAAACTCAATGCAAGTATAAACTAATAGCATACATGAAATACTTTCGGGAGAAATACTATCGAGGAAAGCTCCGATCTTTATATATCGAGTATCAAAATTAGATCATTCGAACCTAATCGAGATGTACCAATCTACCTTAAATTACAGCTTTAAACAAACGACACAGGCTTACCCCTAAGAATAAAGCACCAACTCAGCAAGAGAACTGATCGCTCGTTTGAATATCAATCCATCTAAATCATCCATGACAAAAATTTTCTTCCACTGAACTATGTTGCTTCCTCAAGAAAATGACTGAAAAATCTTCTCTAATAACTTTTAGATTTGCTGGACTAAAGATTCTGCCCTTACGCCTTCCTCTTCTTAATCTTTTCCTTAAGATATTAAAGGTCTCAATCCATGCTTAATAAGTCTCATATGAATCTTCCTACTATAGCCAATTCATGATGGCCATGTAATTCATGAATAAGTCTGGCATTACACCTAATGACTAAGTATACAATAATGTTTAACTCCTTAAGTGTAGGAATAATTTTATTCAGATTAATTTATTCTTTCTAAACAAATATCGAGGAAAAATAATAGTCCTACAATTAATACATAAAGAAATGAGTTATTGTTTCATATAAATTAATAAAGATGGCCATATTTGTATTAGTGTAGACACTTAATCATACATCTAAATAATTTCCATCATTACCGTGTAT